>JAHLSL010000075.1:3364353-3389109 GCA_025920805.1 Petroica traversi | reverse complement strand
GCTGGCCTGCGGCGCCTCAGGAGCCCGTTACCCGCTGCAACGGGCGTGAGGGCCGCGAGGGTCCGGCGTGAGGGACCGGTGCTGTGAGGGACAGCAGGCACCGCTGGTGACAAGGACGGGCCGCCTCGGGGGTGTGAGGGACCGGTGTGTTGCCACTCGCGGCTCTTCCCCCAGCTCCGATCCGAGCTCTAAAGCACGGGAGAGGCTCCGGGAGCGCCGTGAGTCGGTGACACGGCTCCTTCCCGCTGTGTCTGGAAGGGAGCGCGTTTCACCTCACCCCAGCGGGGTCTCCGCGTGTAAGTGCAGGCAGGTACCAAAGCTGATCAGTCCGGCACTACAGAACGGGGAGGTGTCAGAGATGGACCAGGCTCTGCTCGGTGGTGCCCGGCAATGGGCAGAACCTGAGGCACAGAAATTCCACTTTAACGTAAGAACTTTCCTGTGCAGTGACCGAGCACTGGACAGATTGCCCAGAGAGGTGTGGAGTCTCCCTCACTGGAGATGTTCCAGAGCCATCTGGACACAATCCTGTGCTATGTGCTCTGTGATGGCCCTACTTGACCATCTGACCCATTTTGTGGTTCTGTAAACAAAGGGTGGCTTTGCTGGTCCAAGCACTCTTGGGCTGGATTATTCATCAGCACCACAGTTCACAGCCAGGTGGGGAAATCCTCAGCGCTGGGCTGTGCCTTTGCAGAAAGTTGTGCAAGGGGTTTTACCTGGTCACAGCTGTCACAGAGAACCTTACTATAATCCTGCCTCAAGTCCAAGCTGATGTTATGTTCAGATTGGATGAGGCTCGTGTAAATAAACAGCAGAAAAACTTAAAGGAGTTAGTATTAGACAGGAAATAATTGTGGAATGTGTGTGTGCTGAGTAAGCTCATCTTAATAATTAAATAGCAATTGCTTTAGTAGCTCTTCCTTTCTTTTGTAGTTGGTCTCTCAGTGGAAGTAAGAGGTAGGTAGGCTGTACCTACAAGAGGTTGTGATGAATTACACATTCACACAGCTTTTTGTGAATACACTGAATATCTTGTAGTTAAATGAAAATTAGTATTTTATCCTTTGACAGATTTATATGGAAACAGATTTTTAAATGTATTTTTGTACAGGAGGTCTTCTGATATTAAATCAGGAGTTGTAAATACACCCTACAGGTAAATCTAATATTACTTTATGTGTAGGTTTAGTGTTTTGTTCTGCTCAAACTGACAAAGTGCTCTGACTAAAATTTTCCAGCAGCGTTATGCTGATCCTCTTGAGGGGAAGTTTTGAGCAAATTTAGGCAACTGTTTTTATAAACCTTGTTTGCAAAAAAGCCCAAATTATGTGGCTTTCTCTTGGGTGGAAGGGGATCCGACATCCCTTTCTCTCAGCCCTTTGTTTCACCCACATGCTGTAGAGTTGTAATTTCTTAACAATATTTTTTTTACCTGTGGGAAGTCCACCCAATCTGACTGGACTGTGACCATTTCCAGAACTGCCATTTACATCTTCTCAGTAAGGATTTGTAGGGAGATGTCACAAATTAGAAGCTTTGGAGTTTTCAGCTACAGAGCCAGATCAGGATTCCTTGGAGGTTTTACCATTTGTGAGCTCCCCTGATTCTGCTTTAATGTTCAAGGTAACTTATCTTTTACATATTAGCATTTTTTTTTAAAATACAAAATAGGCAGCAGCTTTTAAGAAGTTCCCAAAGTCCTTTTTGCACTGTACATTTAGTGATAAATGTGAGCATTTGTGCCTCCTGTTCCTGCTGTGTGGGTTTCAAGTGCCAGGGTGATACTCTGCTACTTCATCTCACACTGAGAACCCTCTGCATCACTAGAAGCTGGGTATTACTATGAAATTAGGTTTTCTGAGCTCATGGAGTTTTTTTGCTGTGTGATGCTAGAGAATATTTGCACACAGAATTAAACGCTCTGATCGTCTTTGTAGTGATGGCTGATCACACTTTCCTTAAATTAGTTAGGGGCAAGTCAACATTAGGATTTAAACGGACAACTTTGCAGAAAGCCTTGACCTTTCTTACTGTGCTGAAGTTGTTTTGGTTTGAACTTAAGGAGCTGTGAAGCACTTACTGTAAAAAAACAAGTAATTTCCCTCTGGAGCTTTCAGGGTTTTGAAATTCGCTTTATCTGCAAAACGGCGATAACTTCAGTACATGACCAAGTGTGGACTCAGAGGGGAGAGGAAGCTGGGCTGTAATCAGCACATGGTTTGTTCTGCTCTGGGAGGGGCTATGCTCTGAGTCACATGCTGCAGTTGCAACAATTTCGGCTCTCATTAAACTTTTGAGCAACTGAGCTCCTTCCTTTTGAAATCTGTCACATGTAATGATCTGAGATCCTCAGAAGGCAAAAAAAGTCTTTCTAGAGGCAGCAAAGTCATTTGCTGCAAGTGGAAGGACTGCAGTGTGCCCTGCATTAAAAGAGGTGTTTTGTGCAGGGGGAGGGGGGTTCCTTCCCAAATATTTGTTGTAGTTTAATATTTGTAGTCTTTGTACTGTAGTATTTCAAATTTTTTTCCTTACTGGTAATATTAAAGATGTCAGTTCTCTTATATTTTCTTTCAAACAGCAGTGAAATAAAAAGAAAATTGTTACCTTTGCTTACTGACTACTCTATATATTTTGCTGTTCTGGAACATTTCAGGTACATTTTGTGAACAAGCAAAGAAAGTGTGGAGCAAGTCTTAGACCTTCCTAAGCTCCTTCCATCTCCACCACCATCAGTTCATCAGTCTTGCTGCCCACAATTAAAAGTTTTAAAATCCCCTGGTCCTGGTTGTTGAGGGGTTTTCCCTCTGAGATGTAGGGAAACACTACATCTTTCTTGTGCAGATTCTTTCCAAGCAGTCTGTGATGAAAAAAACATGAAAAACCATTTGTCTAAATATATATATGTTTTAAATGCTGTAAAACTTTTCCCTTGGTAGTATTTTGTATACAATTAAATTGTGTTCTTTAGGAAAGAAAGAAATATTTTTCCCTTTTTTGTTTGGGGAGCATTAATCTCCTTTCCCAAGGTTTATCCTACCTCAGCACTGAGCAGTGTAACATTTAGGTTGCAATAAATTCTCATCAATTTCTGAACAAATTGTGGTCAGTGCAGGGACAGTTCTGACACAGGACACAGAAAGTGTCCCCTCCACCCCCTCACAGTCTGCTCTGGACACATTTGTGAGTATCTTCAGAGAACTTTTAAAAACAGTGCACTTGGTACAGTAAATATGCCTCACAAGGCCCCTTTTAATGTTTAGTGTTAAGCCCCTTTTAAGAATCACAGAAGGAATAGCAGCAGAATTACAGTGTTGTCTAATCACTGCCACACTCAGTCTGTCATAACCAAAAGGAATTTGTTTATTCTGTACCAGGATATAACTCTGAGTACAGTCTTTCAGCTGTTGAGGTTAAGGACCAAATTTCCTGGAATTACAGTAAAAATGTGACCATCTCCATTCTCATAAATACTTTTGAGAAGTAATGAAAATACAGTGCTCTTGTTCATGGAGCTGGATTTTTAAATTAGTTTTTTTAACTATATAAGACATAGCCTACCTCCAATTGTTTGTGGACTCAGAGTAATCTGAAAATTTTCCTCATGCTGTTCATGAGCTTGTAAATCTCTTAAGGTAAAATTCAGGTGAAATTGCTGTTGTCTTTCCCCTTTCACACTATCCTGCATCATTTTCCCACTATCTTGGCCAGAATCAGTGACAGCTGAATGACATTTTCTTTGGATCCCTTCAGTGGGAGGAAGATTCCTGCATTCCCTGAATCATAACTTTGTCACTCAGCAATTTTTTAGGCTCAGCTTTTATATTAGTTCTGCATTTTTCAGATTAAATGTATGACCTTTTCCCCTCATGTCTCATTTTCTTAAAGAAATCCTAGTGTAAACAATATTCTGTTGATAGAAAAGTACCTTACGTGGGTATATGGCTTCTCCCATCCAAAATACAGCATGCCCATAAAAAGCACCATTATAGTGATAGAAATATGACCACAATTAGAGCTTGTCATTTTGACTACACCAGTAAAATTAAAAGCTGTATGTAGATAAGCTTTTATTGCGAATTAGGCCTGTTACTGTGTCTCATCTGGTAAAGCAGATGTCTGAATGTTATTCCATTTGATAAGCATATCTCAGCCAATGTAACAATAAAGTCAACCTGTAGCTATAGTACAAGTGTACAAATTTGGTCTACAATTCTTCAAATTTCATGCATCTCTTATAAAAAAAAAATACTTCTGGGGATGAGATTTCTCTAGGTGTTTAAATTAGATGGCCATCAAGCCTTTCAGATTTGTCCCATCAGGATTTATTTGCAACATTACAAAGCCCAGGGTTTTGAAAGCTGAAGAACTCCTTAGTGAAAGGTGTTTTAAAACTTTTTAATATTTTGATTTCATTTACAGCAATTTGGAGGCTGACTTACACACCTTTCAATTGAGGCATGAAGACCAGGATAAATATCTTCCCAAATTGTGTTTGATGTGATTTAATCCTCACTGAATGTTTCAGGAAGAGCAGGGAGGGCTCCCAGCCAGCATTTCCCTGCCCTGTCCCTTCCATCCTGTAGCTGGATCCTCTCCGTGTTCTGACACGAGGCAGGGGCAGGAGACACGGGCTGCTCCTTGCAGGAGCAATCCCTCGTTAGACTGCACTGAGAGTAAGATGAAATTGCACCCTGAGCTGCTGCTGGCTTGTAAACAAGAACGGGAATGACAAGAGGAGCTTTGTACTCTGACATTCTGTAGTTTGCTGCACGTCAGGGGGAGCTATTTTAAGTGTCAGATCGTGAAACTGAGGGTATGATCTGAATGTGAAAAGTAGCCTCTGATTTCTAAGTGAATTTCATGCCTCTGTCAGAGTAACTGCTAATTATTTGTCTGTAGTGTAGGGCAAAATAGAGCAGAATATTCAAACTGAGAGTAGGTTTAGATTAGATGTTAATAAAAAATTATTTTCTGTGAGGATGGTTAGGCACTGGCACAGTTTGCCCCATCTCTGGAAGGGTTCAATGCCAGGTTGGATGGAGCTCTGAGCAACCTGGGCTAGTGGGAGTTGTCCCTGCCCGTGGCAGGAGGGTTAGACCTGGATGATGCTTAAGGTTCTGTCCCAAACCAATTGTGATTCTATGATTATAAAGTTTCTTCCTCTCCCTAAATTTCTGCTTTTGTATATGTAGAGGATAAATAGGGAGAAATTAGTCCACCAATTTCACACACTAGCAAGCATGTTATTTATCTGATTTTATGCCTGTCTTCACACCAGTGAGTCTCTCTATGCTGCTGACATTGGAAATAAGAAATATTGAAAATAAGAAACATTTGTCTTCATGGAGAAAGTTCACAGTGTTCTCTGCAGTGGAAAACAGTAATAGCAGTAAAATCTCATTTCATTAAATCCAGGAAGAGAGAATCCCCAAATTTGCAGCAAGAGATTATTTAAGGATTTAGATAGAAAAAGATTATAGAAATGCAAACAATGTTTCCATGTGGGTTTCTGTGTAGGATTTTGGGGGCATATAGGGAGATGTGTAAATCTGTATGTGCCGTGGGAGAGTATCTGTATTGCAGAGGCTGTTAATGGGAGAAGAGACATTTTATAAACTATTGTCAAACTCAAATCATAAAATCTGGCATAGGCTCCTTGAGTAGAAGCGTAAGTAATTTAGGTTCATTTTTCATCTGGACTTGAGACAAGTAAGGGGACATTTTAACCTTCTTGTGTCTGAAAAAACACTAGAATTGTCAGAGCCATCAGGTCCTCAAGAAAGCACTCAAATGAATACAACATTCCTGCATTTTCCAGGGGATGCCCTAGGAAGTTACTTGTATTTTTTGGCTGAGTCTTACAGTCTACATTTCTTTGCTTTCTTTAGTGTGTTTGTCCCTGCCATGCTTCTTGTGCGTTTTCTGTGTTTAAACCCCTGTTCAGTCACTGTCTCCTCTGAGTGTTTCCTCCTCCATCCTCGTATTCTCTGCTTCCAGCTGCACTTTCTCACAGCCCTGGCACCTCCTTGCTGCAATATTGCATCTTATTGAGGGTTTCAGAACATCTTTCCCAGTGCCACCCCCAGCACGCCAGTGTTGGAGCTTTAGCTGACAGTGATGTCCTTACCATGGAAGTCAGAAGGCAACATCAACATCTCTTAGTTGCTCAGGTGTTGGGGGGTGCAGCTGTTACACTGAAACCACACATAAATATCTGCCTGATTCTGTCTGTGATGTTTCAGCTGTAAAGTCGGTGGCTCCCATGTTTCTAAAGGTGACATTTCAGATGGAGGAAGCTGATGGAACAACTTCCTGACAAAGAATGGGCAGGTGCCTCACTTCTCTTGCTGGAACTTGACCTCTCAGTGAGCTGATTAAGCTCTCTATCCTAGAAAACAGCAAATAGATCTAAAAAGCTGGAATGATTTTGTTTATTTGTTTGTTTCCTGCGTAATTTTAAGGAATGGAATCAACTCAGTGGGAGATCAGATGAGCAGCAGAGCTGGTGAAAGAAAGGGAGAGTGCCACAGGGCTGGGAGGAGGATATGTGAGAGCAAGGAAGAGAGGGAAGGAAGGGGAACTACCACTTCAAAGGGAGGTTGCTGTTGAAGATCAAGAAACTGGGCTAAGATTAAACTTTTTCACCCTTTCCTTGTAAAGAGCTTTTTTATAAAATAAAACCAGTCTTACACCAAATATGGTACTTAGGCTTTTGAAATCTAATTTTCTGAGATCAGTGGAAGGTTATTGAAGGAGGGACTTAGAGGACTGGAGCATCTCTTACGAGGGACGGCTGAGGAAGCTGGGCCTGTTCAACCTGGAGAAGAGATGTCTGAGAGGGGACCTCACTAATGTGTATAAATGTCTAAAGGGGGATGCCAAGAGGAGGGACCAAGCTCTGCTCCATGGTGCCCAGAAATGGGATAAGAGGCAACGGCCAGAAATTATGCCCAGGAAGTTCCACCTGAACATGAGGAAGAACTTCTGGCCTGTGCAGTGACTGAGCCCTGGGACAGATTGTCCAGAGAGGGTGTGGAGTCTCCTTCACTGGGGATATTCCAGAGTCATCTGGACACAACCCTGTGCCCTGTGCTCTGGGGTGACCTGTCTTGAGTAGGGAGGTGGGACCAGCTGATCCCCTGTGGTCCCTCCCAGCCTGACCCATCCTGTGATTCTATGAAGGTTGACACTGAAATTTCTTCTTGGCCTCCCAAGGTTCCAGCTGCACTGGCCCCTGCTGGGTCTGGAGTCTAAATGCCCTAAGGACCAGCAGGTGCTGTGGCATGAGGCACCTGCATACAAACAGCGGGAGATTTTCTGATAGCTCCTGCTGTTTCCATGATGTCATCTGAACATCATGGAAGAAAAGAAGAAAACTTTGTTTCCAGTCAGTAGTGAAGGTGGCTGGAAAAAATGGTTAGAGAGAATAAAAGCAGATTATCTGGAGGAAAGATCTTCGATAGCTTATCACAAAACAATCTTCAGCTGAGAAGTAGGAGAACTCAAACACCTGGAACCAGATCTGGTATTACAGGAGGCTGCCAGAGTTCTGTGTCTGCACACTCAGGGAAACTTTTGTGTGGGGCTAAGCATAGGCTGCCAAACTTTGGGGATGGAGTTCTTGCCCTTCTGTGTCTGTTCTTGTTGCTGTCTCTTCAGTTATGCAAATGCAATAGTTCCTGCTCTCATTTACTGTAAAAATTGACCAACATTTGAAAAGAAACAATGTGGGGGTTTATTTGTTGTCTGTTCTGCTACATCATACAGGCCTGCAAATATTTGTACTGGCACAGCTGAAGGGGGAGTGACCTGCAGTGTGCAGGTAGGATGGACACAAGAGAGCAGGGATGACTTGGATCAACTTTGTTACTGAAAAGTGTTCGTGTAGTGAAAATTTAACACATTGTACTCTGACTCAGGTATTTTTTGAGTGTTCTAAGTATTTCAGGCTTTCACATGATCTGGGTAAATGTCTTTAAATGGTTCTGCAAAACAGTTCTGGTGTGTTTCTTGGTCCTGTTTGTTTAATTTCTGCCTGTTGTGTCTAAAGGCTGTTAAGCTGAAAGTCAAGCACTTGAATTAGGAAATACCAGGATTAAAGCTGCCTTTGGAGGATTAATTTGGTCTTTTGCCATTTGTGTACATTGCAGCCTTGGTTACTGTTAAAGTGACAGAGTTACATTGCACTGGAGCCTCCTGCACTGTGCTGTGAGTGGGACAGGGAGGGATGTTTGTGTCTGCAGTGTTTGATATGATGAACTGAAGATGTAGGAATGAAGGAGACTGTGGCCAGAAGGATGGGCAACTGTTGGATTCTGCTTTAGGTCTTCAGGTTTTACACCAGACCCTATTTGTTCCACTGCACTGCTGTGTTACATGGGCAGAGGGACACAATAATTACAAGGTGTTTATTCTGCCAGTCTTAACAACACAAAGCCTGGGCAAAGCAGATTAAGATGAAAGATGTTAAAATATTTCAAAACATTTGACTAATATTTGACTATTTCCAGTGTATCCATTGAAGTGTGGGTTATGCAGCAAGCTTCTGTTTCTACACCACAGTTAAAGTTTCCTAAGCTCTGTTGATCTGTTACCTCCATGTACCTTTTGCAACTTGCATCCCAAATGAATCCCTTGAGTTTGGAAACTCACTTTCTTCCAGGTGAAGGCAAAGGGAAAGATGCCCCCTGGAGTACTTATAACTCTGTAGGTGTTAATGGGTGCTCAAGACCATGAAACTGGATTAGGGCCAGTCACACTCTGCCACTCTAAATTGCAGGAGGAGAGTAATGAACCACCATCCTCACACCCCACCTCCATCCTCCCAGTATTCTTAAGTAAAATGTAGAAAGCAAAACAAACCAGATTGCTTTCTCAAATTAGGATTGACTGCACTGCTTTTTATAGATGGAGGTGTGGGGGAATTATGCATTATAGCTGCCTAAGGTGAATTAAGGATAAATTAGTGTTTATGAAATGACACTGCAAGGCACTGAAATACTCAGTAAAGACTGATCTGGTGAGGAAACAGCATTCTGGTTTTGCTGTTGCCATGTCACTGTGAACTCATTTGGTATTTTTAGGTGTAGAAGTGGTAGCTCAGTCCTTGATGTGATCAGTGCCATGAGACACTGCAGGCAGCATCCTTTAAGCCATTTCTCAATTATACCAATTTAGACTTTGATCACTTATTTATATCCATTAGTTTTGAGATTTACCATCCTCATTTGTAAACCATGGGGTTATAGCTTCTCAATATTGTTTTTTCTTATTTTGATAAACTTTACAGTTTTGCTTGTAAGCTGATGAACAGTGAAACCTTTTTGTTGCAGTTGCATACCTCATGTATAATGAAACTAAAAAGCAGTTTCTCAAATCAGAAAAATAAAAGAATTTATTTTAATGGACACATCATTGACTTGCTTTATGACCACCATGGAGGTAGTGTAGAGAGTGTCCATGAAAAAAATAAGAAATTTGAATATTGTTGATTTCTCTGTGTGTTGTTGGCTACAGATACATAAATTGCAACGCCTGCCCCAGAAGTTCTTTGTTTAAACTAACTTAAACCTGGTTATCTTCTTTTGTTAAGCTCTCATCAGGAGCAGTACACTGAGTTATCAAGACATCTGCAGTGTGGAGTGGGCTGTATTTTGAAGCATATGGATCATGGAGATTTCTGCACTGCAGCTTAATTTGTGCTTATTGTACTCTTGGATGCAGCCAAGGGTAACTGTTCCTCAGATATATGGTTGTAGGCATAAAGTGCTCTTCTTCTAATGAATGAAATGGGGATTTCAGTTCTCTGATTGCTTTTCAGCCTGAGCAAAGCAATGCAGGGATACTTCAGTGAAAACTGACATTTCCCAGAAACCAGATCCTGCAAATGCAGGACACATACAGTTAGAAGTAGATATTAAAAGCACTTAGCAAGCATAAGTAAACATGATGAATTTAGATTACAGACAACGGTCCTGTTTCCTTCTCCCTTCCCAGTATAAATACCCTTTCCATCATCCTATTAGAAGTGACAACAAAACTCCCTTAATTTGTCTAGTCAGCAGGAGACTGTCAGGGTTGCTTAGCCTCAGAAAGGTGAGTTGCTATAACTAAGCTTTGGATACCTGATCCCAGAGTTTATCAATTCAGTTGTCAAAATAGATCTTCATGAAGCTGAAGCAGAAAAAGAGATGATCAAGAGTGAAATGATTGATCTGTTACTCCCTGTGGAGAGGTCTGTTACAGGAAGAGTACACAGCTCATCCATCCATCTATCCATCCATCCATTAGCTGGGTGTAATACTCTTGGTATATGATCAGCAATTAAAAGGGTGGGCCAATGAGCTGGTTCTTCCCATGCCTGTGCTTTTGTTGGAGCTACGAGTGGTATTTTCATGCCCAAACCTTTCCTCCACACAAGCTGTTTCTTTAATCACTGTTTGATGGTGGCATAGCCAGTTTACAAAGTACAGGAGGTGCGCTTACTTTGTCTCTACCAGTTCACATAAGGCAACCTTCAGCTTTGTTGTTGTTGTTCTTTTCTAGGGACATCAGAATCATGGAGGGGCTCTTGCATTACATAAACCCAGCACATGCCATTTCCCTCCTAAGCACCCTGAACGAGGAGCGTCTCAAGGGGCAGCTGTGTGACGTTGTGCTGATCGTAGGAGACCAGAAATTCCGAGCTCATAAGAACGTTCTGGCTGCCAGCAGTGAATACTTCCAGACTCTGTTCACAAACAAGGAGAATGAGTCTCAGTCGGTGTTTCAGCTCGACTTTTGTGAGCCAGATGCTTTTGATAATGTGTTGAACTACATTTATTCTTCATCCTTGTTCATTGAGAAAGGCAGCCTCGCTGCTGTGCAAGAACTGGGCTACAGTCTTGGGATATCTTTTCTTACAAACATTGTTTCCAAGAGTCCGCAAGCTCCTTTTCCTTCTTGTCCTATTAAAAAAATCCTCTATCAAGATGAAGATGAAAGTAGTTCTCAGAAGAGGAGTGTCATTGTCTGTCAGAACAGAATCGAAGCACAAGTGAAAAGCGTAAATCAAACACAACATGACTTAAGCCATACTCCTAAACCTTCACCCTCTGTGGCTGTCAAAGCTAGCAGCAGACCACAGCTAACAAAACCAACTGAAACCCTTCACAACTTAGCACTGACTGAAAGGAGGTGGCTGAAAGAAGGCCCTGTGAGCTATACAAAGGTTCATGAAACTTCTGGAGCTGTGGAGGATCAGAGCAGAGGTGCTTTAGTGAAAAGGAGCCTGGTGCTGCCTCAGATGTCTTTAGCAGAGAAAGAAATGGCAGGCGGTGACCCAGGAAGCAGCGCTCAGCTTCTGAGAGGAAAAGTTGCAGAGATGTCCTTGAAAAGACCACGTCCACCAGTCTTGTCTCTGCGTGGGGCAGCAGAATCCACGTTTTTGTTGCGAGAGGCAGGAAAAGGAAACGGTCAAGGGGAAGACAGGAATTTGCTCTACTACTCCAAATTAGGGTTGGTAATCCCATCTAGTGGGTCTGGCCCAGAAAACCAAAGCATTGACAGAAGTGGGCCCCTTGTAAAAAGTCTCCTTCGAAGGTCACTGTCCATGGACAGCCAGGTTCCTATTTACTCACCTTCTGTTGACCTAAAACCTGCGCCAGTATCCTCATCCTCCTCACCAGGAACTAACGATTCCCAGAAGACATTTAATGTTGCATCCCAAAAGTCATCCTCAAAAGAGTCGTTGGAGAAGTCAGCCCTGGACGACAAGCCACAGGTAATACACCCACATCGCCTTAGGTCTTTCAGTGCCTCTCAGTCAACGGATCGGGAGGTGGCTTCCCCTCTCTCGGAGGTGCGGATCAAAACCGAGCCCAGCAGTCCCCTCTCAGATCCCACTGAAATCATTCGAGTGACAGTGGGGGACGCTTCAGCACCGGCAAACAAAGACTTCACTTTCAAAACTGAGGATGACCATAAGGAGCCCAGCAGACTTCCAGCGAAAAGGAGGTTCCAGGATGATAGAAGGCTGCCCTTCAAGAAACTGAAGGCGGATGAGCAGGGCTCTCCTGGCTCAGAAGAGAACTTTGAGGAAGGCTCGAGCCCCACGCACCTTGATGCCGATTTCCCCGATTCTGATGTCAGTAAAGATGAATACAGTGAGATGGAAGAAGCAAGACCAAATAAAAAATTTAAATGTAAACACTGCCTTAAAATTTTCAGATCAACAGCAGGTCTTCATCGCCACGTTAACATGTATCACAATCCAGAGAAGCCCTATGCTTGTGACATATGCCACAAGAGATTCCACACCAATTTCAAAGTGTGGACACACTGCCAGACACAACATGGAATCGTGAAGAACCCCTCACCAGCTTCCAGTTCACACACCCTTTTGGATGAAAAATTCCAAAGAAAACTGATTGATATAGTGAGGGAGAGAGAAATCAAAAAAGCTCTGATCGTGAAACTAAGGCGTGGCAAGCAGAGCTTTCAGGGCCAGTCTGCTTCACAAGCACAACAAGTCATCAAAAGGAATTTGAGGTCGAGAACCAAAGGAGCCTATATTTGTACCTACTGTGGGAAAGCTTATCGTTTTCTCTCCCAATTCAAACAGCACATAAAAATGCACCCAGGGGAGAAACCCATTGGAGGGAATAAGGGTCCAAAGCAGAAAGATCACATTCATATTGAAAACCCAGTGGAAAACAAGGAGGTTTATCAGTGCCGGCTCTGCAATGCCAAGCTCTCCTCGCTTATTGAGCAGGGAAACCATGAGCGACTCTGTAGAAACGCCACTGTCTGTCCCTACTGCAGCCTTAGGTTTTCTTCCCCAGAGCTGAAGCACGAGCATGAAAGCAAGTGTGAGTACAAGAAGCTGACTTGCCTCGAGTGCATGCGCACCTTCAAATCATCCTTCAGTATCTGGCGTCATCAGGTTGAAGTTCACAATCAGAACACAATGGCTCCATCAGAGAACTTTTCTTTGCCTCTCATGGATCACAATGGAGAAATCACCAGTTCATCACGGCTGCCTCCACAGTCGGAATCCAATAAAATGAACAATTTTGTTGCTGCAAAGGAGGACGGTGTGTTCAGTGATTCGTCAGAACAAATCAATTTTGATTCTGAAGACTCTTCATGCCTGCCTGAAGACTTAAGTGTTTCCAAGCAGTTTAAAATCCAGATCAAAGAAGAGCCTGCAGATGATATAGAGGACGAGGTCACCGAAATGAGCCGGGAGCCCAAGGACGTGGTCTCCAAAAAAGATCCCAGTTTGTGGCCCTGTGAAAAGTGTGGGAAGATTTTCACCTTGCGGAAGCAGCTGGAGCGTCACCAGGAGCTCCTGTGCTCCGTGAAGCCGTTCATTTGCCACGTGTGCAACAAGGCCTTCCGAACGAATTTCCGGCTCTGGAGCCACTTCCAGTCTCACATGTCCCAGGCTGCGGAGGAGTCCACAAACAAGGAGCCTGAGATATGTCCACCAGCCAATTCCCCATCACCCCCCCCCCTTACCCCCCCCCCCCCCACTCCCCAAAATCCAGCCTTTGGAGCCCGACAGCCCCACGGGCTTGCCGGAGAGCTCCAGTACTACTGAGAAGCTGTTCGTGCCGCAGGAGTCGGACACGCTCTTCTACCACGCCCCGCCGCTCTCAGCAATCACCTTCAAGAGACAATACATGTGCAAACTCTGCCACAGGACTTTCAAGACGGCTTTCAGCCTCTGGAGCCACGAACAGACACACAATTAGCTTTAACAGAACCCTTGCAAAGCTGGTTTGGGGGGGTTGTGTTCAGGATCTCAGAGGTCTGCCACATAGACCACAGATTTAAGAGGATCAAAACGATGGTGGTGATGGAAAATCTGGAATTTGTGATGCTGCTTGGATTTGGAGATTAGGGAAAACTAACTTGGTTAGAAGGTAGAAAGCAGAGTAATTTAAAATACTGTGGTCTGGGATCTAATGGTAACAGAATAAATTTTATTTTATTTCATTTGACACTGAAATACAATTGCGTCTGGATTGTATGCATGGATCTTCATCCCGTGATGTTGGTGTGTGCGTGTGTATTATATATAGAGTTATATTTTAAACGAAAGAGAAACAACAATTTGGATTCTAACTGTGAGATTATAGTAGTGAAATACTGTAACCAACGTCATAATTTGTTTTTCCAAAAGAAACCAACACACACAAGCTCCATGTAAGTGGTTGCCATGCACTGGCAGTTTGAGAGGAAGCGGATGGAGTGTCTTGCTGTATTGACTTAGGTCTTAGAAATCTTTAGCAATAACAAATAAACCTCAAGTTTGAGTAATCCTGATGTTATTGGATACGAATGTTTGCTATTTTAAGGGAACATAGAATTGTTTTGTTGTTGTATGGAACTTGTGCAAATTAAAATAGAATCTAAAGTCAGCAATATTATTACTAAGATTTTATATAAGAAGTAGCAGCAAGCCTGCTTTCAGCCATTTAATTATAACTTTCTAAGGAAAATTGAGAGAGGGGGTACTTTGCTTTATATAATGTCCCAAAGACTAATTTCCTATGGATACTTGGGTAGCTGAAGTCATTGTGTAACAGCCATCATAATGCAAATGGTACTGTTTATAACATGATCTGAGGTTGAGTGGATGTCAGACAAGTTTCATAGTTTTGTTTCCACTATTTGTACAACTGTTTGTAATTTTAACTACAAAGGAATGTATAACTATTAAATCAACAAGAGAGAGCTCGTTAAGGGACAGAAGATGAGTTGTGTTTCTAAACACAAGTAATAAGCTCGGCCACGAGTACAAAGATATGTTTTAACAAAACCTAAAATGTAAATATTTATATAGACACCTGTATAAATGAAGAAGTATGTATTTGAAATTTGTATTAAGCGTACATATCCGGCTCAAAGCAGAGGAGAAAATCACACTACAATCACTGCATTTTATGGATACAATGCATATAGAGTAGTTCTTTCTGCCGCTTTCTATCATATGTGACTGTGTTGAAATTTTCCAATTTGTTGAAAATTGTGGTAATAATGGGCTGCAGGTATTCTGTGTGGTTCCATTGTTTTACCTCAAATGGCAACTGGAGCATTTAGTGTAAGTAGGATCACATATATTTACCAGGAGCTGTAGTAAGGGTCCAATTTTTTCTATAAGTCAAGGAAATATTTACCCAGAAGTAGGAAGTGAACCAACAGTGAGAAGTTCTTCAACTAGAATTTAAACTTAGTGGAGGGGTGGTGGATTAGAGTGAACATAAATGATGCAAACAGTGTTTATGATCCTGAGCAACCTTCCCCTACAGGGCTGGGAGAAGGGAATGTAATTCCATGCTGCTGAGTCAGAGCCCAGTCTGTGTCCACTGAAACCAGCAGGAGCTTGGTCACCAATTTCAGGGGGAGCAGGAGAGAAGCTTGAATTCCCTGTGGAACCATGTATGTAACTGTTTTTTCAGTATCCCAAGCTCAAAAGGTAGAATTGCAAGCTGATGCTGAGATTCAGCAAAATCAAGCACAAGTGTAATTCTTAAGAATCTGAGGATGGGCACACTTAGGCACACACCAGATTTTTCTCAGTGAATGCCAAGTGTGCCACCATTTTTTCTCCCAACAGATATTTAATTATTTTTCCTGTAAGTGAAATTTGAAAGAATTAGCTCAGGATGGACCCCTGACTTTTTTTCAGCTACCAAAAAATTGCAATTTTCGTTTCAAGCCTCTTCTGCTTCATTTTTACTACAATTTTAAATTGCTACTAGACACCTCTGAAAGTAACGTGTTGTTCTTTTTTGTCCTCTTTCAGGCAAGCTGTGGCTGATATGATTAGGCTCATTTGCTTGAGTATCAGTCAGACTCTTTCAGTGGCATTGCAGTTAAAACAAGGTACTTGCTTAATAGTGACGTTTCCAGTTACTGACGTTTTTATTCCACCTAATAAGACTATTAAATTTCTTTCTTAGAAGAAACAATTTCAGAAGAAAATGGTTATTGCACTTAAAGCTGGTTTTAAAAAATCAGAAAAACATAAAGCCTTGCTAAGTACCCTTTATATATATTTAAGAAATCTCTGTGTGTAAAATACAAATGTGTTTTTGTAGAATGGTTCCTGAGTTTTCCCCAGTGATTCCTCTGCACAACAGCCAGAAAGTTGAGCTGAAGCCTTTTAAAATTCAGTATGGGTTCTGAAGGAAGGTGGCACCCAGCTCAGCTGGGTCACAGCCATCTCACTTCCAGCTGGGATTCTGCTCTGTGCTGTGATGATAAATTCTACACACTTTAAATCAAAACCTTGTGCAACATCTCAAGAAACCCTGACCTTTTTCCTAGTGTACTAGGTATTATAAAGAATCCATAAAATATTTTTGGTCTAAGTAGTCTCCTAAATTTTTCTTCAGTCGCTTTGGTTTTTGGGGGTTTTTTAAGTTTTGTTTTCCACTTTGAGCGTGTTCTGTGTGATTTTTTTTTCTTTTTTTTTAAACGTTTGGTTCCTGTTGTTTAATAAAGGAATTCAGGATCTCTAAAATTTAAATATGAGATGTTTATATAGCAGTTCTGGTTTTCTATTAGCTTTTATACAGTATCTTAAAAAGCCCTTGATAGAAGTGTTTATTTTGGAGGATACGGAATAAATATGCTTCCACTTATATAACTTTAATATATGTCTTAAAATTTAAATTATGGGGAAAAATGTTAGTTGCTTGTTTATAAATAAAGGTCTTTTGAAGAGTGTTTAGTTTGGCCACAGCCAAAATAAAAGGCAAATTTATTGATACAAAAGCCTGTCTTCATCATATTTTGTTTAATTTTATAGCTGTGTACTGAAGTGACACAAACTTAGAGGTCTTGTTAAATATAAAAAGTGTTTTGCTTTTTTTCCTAAAATTTGTGACAGGAATGTGCAGATGTTTTAATATATAGATTAGAATCTATAATTCTGTCCTTTTTTTGCTATTTTTATAACCTGTCAGATGAATCTCAGAGAACTATCCTGCTTCAGTGGGACTGGAAACTTGTGTTGCATTTCAGGGGAGCAGTGTTGAGCCATGAAATGTATTTTGGTTTGGGACTTCTTTCCTTTCAGGCACTGTGTTGGCAAAGCCTCTAAGCCTATCTTAAGTCCATTAAGATCAGTCTTATTTTTAAAGAAATGTTCTGTGCAAGTTCTTTGCTGAGTTGGGACCATGACCAGCCTGGAAAGAGAGCAATGGCAGCAAAAACACGATCCAGCAACAAAACTGTCTCTAGTTTTGGGTTTTTTGGTAGAGGAGAGTGAAGCACCCCGTGGCAGGTGATGGAGGAGATCACCTGGTGACCCCAGAGTTTGGGCTGTTTCAAAAATGAGATGTTGCCTTATCTGTGACCCCAAACAGCTGTAAGAGGCTTGGCCTGCGTTTCCTGTTGGGGCAGGAACATCCAGGAGGTTTTTTTGCCTGATGTTGTTTGTTTTGCCCCCAAGTAGGACACGTGGGTTTGCTCCAAAGCTCTTCATGTTCTCTGTTGCTGTTCCAAGCTTCCAGTGTTAAAATGAGTTCCTCCCATGGGATAAGGACAGACTATGCCTCATTTCTTGGCTCTAACTGAGGGTGCAAATATCTGGCATGAGCCTGTAATCTGGCATGTGCCTATACTGTTCAATATAATTGTTTACATTTTCCTACCAGAAGATTTAGATAAAAATCAAAACAAGCTTAGGGGGTTGTTTTTTGTTGGAGTTTTTTTTTTTTTGTTGTTTGTTTGTTTTGGTTGGGTTTTTTTTTAGTGTTGCTGTTATTGAATCAGTGTTAAAATCTTTTTTTTCTGTTGTTGCTGAACACAGCCTGATAGTATTTTTAATGTTACTGATTCTTGTTTATTTAAAATGACTTGTGAAAAACTGTACTGTAACTGCTCTACAAAAAGGGACACTCTCAAGAGAAAGGCTGGATACAGAAAATGAGCATACTATTAGAAATACTTTATATTAATAAATAATATTGAAGAATTTTAAGACTAATTGAGTCATAGCACTTGAGCTGCTAGGGCATGAAAATCCTATTATGGGCAGCCTCAGTTGTTGTGAGGATGTCTGAAAAATGTATCTGAGTTCTGTGGGTTAAGCTGATTTTTCATGTTGCTTTTCCTCTCACTATTCCGGAATAAAGGACTCAATCCTTTTTTTCCTTTATCCAGTCTCTCAGTGGTACACTTTACCTTTTAAAGACACAGCTTCCCACTATTGCAGCAGCAGCTTTAATTCAAATATGTACAGAAAACCAGAACAAACCTTCTTTTGCAGCATTAAGTGCAAAATATACATAAAGTACATATTTTAAGGCTTCTTGACAGCGTCCCTTTTTTAAAAAGCAGGAAAATGGGATCACTTTAAGTGCTTGGGTACAGGGGAATAGTTTCCTACTAGAAATTGGAATTATCCAATATATTTTCTAGAGAGTTTTGCGGTTAGTTACACAAAATCACTTGTCATTTTAAAGGATTATAGAGGTAAGACAAGCAACTCTAGGTTTATAATCCTGTATACCTTATGCATTCTATATCTGTTCAATACACCAGGATGGGTTTTTACTTTTTTTAGGACTGAGACTTAATAGCTTAAGGCAACTTTTTCTTTAATGTAATGTAAATCCATTGCTGCTTTGTACAACCTTTTCTACTGTGTGTTTTCTTTACTTAGATCTTGACTAAGAAATGTTGACGTCCAATAAACTTACACTTTGTTTCTTTTGAGTCACTGTGTCTTCTACTGAAATCTCTTGGCAGAGGGTGGTGTTATTGTACAAACCATTGTCTGCAGGGTAGGAAGTGAGTTTGTAAAAGAGCATCTTTTGTTCAGTTTGTTGGATGTCAGTGCTACTTGTACGTTGCTAAAATAACAGGGGTTTGTTTGTTTTAGTAAATGCCTCACGGAACCTTTTACTGGAAGATACAGGAAAACCAACTGCTCCAGACAGTCTCTTAAAAACTTGAGCACAGCCCAAATCCTGCTTCATGTGCAATCAGTGATTTGTGGAAGGAAGTGCCTCCATCTAAAACTGGACTGAGCAGTGTTTCAGGTGTTTCGTAGTGCTCTCATTCAAAGCAGTTTTGCTGCATGAATTTCCCTTTTCAAAACCCCCTGTGTGGGACTGCAGTGTGTGAGTTCCCATGGTGCAGAGAATGATCTTTTTATCTTTTGGGAATGGGGTTTACTCAGTTCCTCTCTTTACACTAGGTGTGACCTGTCTTTGAGAACCCTTAGCCGAGTTTTCTCAGCTTCTCGGACTCCACATTTGCCATCCTTTGCCATTTTTGCCTTGTGCAGTGTAGCTGGACCAGTGTCACCCACATTTAACAGAGGAGACAAGGTCACAAGTTTCATGCAAATCCCTGCCTGGGTGCCAAGGAATGGGGTCAGTGGGAATGATAAGGTTTGCACAGAGGATGTGCTGGGCACTTACTGCACTTTTAACCCCAGCACTGTCACTGTGTGTGTGCACTGACCTGTCAGGCAGTGAGGGCAGGGAAATGGCTCAGGTGGGACACAGGGCAGAGCTGAAGGATCAGGTTTGCCAAATGGTTGGGTCAGGGGTTGAAAGGGCAGGAGCTCAGGAGGATTTGGGCCTCTCCTTGAAAACAGGGACAAAGGGCTCCTGGCCTGTCCCTCTGTGGGGTGTCCCTGCCCCTCACAGGTTAGGGGAGCTGTGGAAAAGGCAAAGAGAGGGCAGAGAGCTGCTCTCTGACCCATTCACAGTCTCAACCCCCAAAGATTTGGCTCTCTCTCTCTCTCCTTTCAGATAGGAACTCAAGCTCTTCCTGCATCCAGGAAATACTGACACGCAGTCCTCTCTCCATCAGTTTCAGCACAGACTGACCTCTGCTTGAATGGTTCACAGAAAATGCTCCAGAGACCATACAGCATGTGTTTGATATAAAACTCAAGAAACAAATCAAAATGATTAAAAGTTACTGATAATACCATGAGCATTGCACCTGTTTTTGTGGTTATTTTTGTTCTAATTCCAGCTGTCCCTTTCTGAGACAGTTGGTCTGCGAACAAATCCAGTCATGTTTACTTTTCCATTCATAGGATATTTCTATCTATCATTCAATATACAGACACTAACAGCAACATCCCCACGATTAGACCAACATGGATAATATTTCTGATTCCCATCCTGAATACCAGGCAATAAAAATTTTCAAGGTGTTTGCTGCAATGAAGCAACACACACAACCTTTATTTCCCTTTCATTTTGCATATGTTGAAAAAGTACAGTTGCTGCTGACAAAGAAATTGCATTAAATTGCCTCTCTGCAGTTTTGATAAACCCTTAACAATTTATTAATGTCTTGTCAGTCCAAGATCTGGGATGGATTCAGCTCTTCAGTGTCATGGAGCCTTTGTTGTAGTCATCAGCTTGAGCTGAAAGTTGAGGACTGAGGCTCTCACCCAGCCCTGTGCATCTCTCCAGTGAAGTCCCTGGTGTTAAAAACAATCCTTCTGGGATTACTGACACCCAGAGATGCTCCTGCTGGAAGGTAAAGGCCGTGCTGGGGTTTGCAGGCTCTGCAGGCAGGTGGCTGAAGGAACAAAGGGCAATGTGCCAGAAGAGTCAGAGTAAGTACGATGACCACAGCAGAGGAATGTAAGATACAGAAGAGAGCACGCTGTGACCCTGCCAAAAACAACAGCAAGAAAAAAATTTAAGGTGTCATTTGTGATTAATATGGCTCTTTTTGGTTCTCACTTACTCCTTTCTTCCCTAATGAATGAGGTTTTCCTGGGGTGTGACACCTCTTAGCCTTTTTGGCTGACAGAAACTGCATCCATTACTCTTGCCATCCATTAATTAATGCTAAAAAGTCTGTGACAGAGTTTAAGGGGAAAAAAAACTTCCCTAAAGATATTTAATAGTATTTCCTCTACAGTCTTGCACCGGGGGAAGTTTTGGTACTCTTGGAACAGGCTTTGACAACTGCACATCCTGAGGGCTTCCCCAGGTGTGACAACTACAGCTATGCAATATTTGCTGCTGCTGCTTCTTTACTCATCAATCATCTGAGCAGCCAAATGCCACAAGAAGAAAACTTTGGTCTGTTAGCTCACATTCAGGTTATTTATTTCAGGAGAAATTTGACAGAGGTATGTGAAGGGATGTAAATGCATTTTTTAAAAGCATGAGAGAAAAAAAACCTGTAAAAATACCAAATTCTAAGTCTGGAGGAGATTCACAGATACTAAAATGAGATTTGAAATCGGGTATTTTTAACCAAATATTTACTATGAGGCTTAAGAGAGGGAGAATCATACAGAATCTGATTATGGAGATGATCCTATAATCTATTCTGTGCCTCTAATGCTGTGTACAGGCTTTAGGAGGAGGCAGAAACAAAAGACTGCACCATCACAGCCACCTCAAGAGCAAGGTGTGACGATGTGTTTTGCTGCTTACCAAGTCCTTTCTTCTTTCCGATGTCCCCCATCCCCAAAGCCAGCTGGTCTGAGTGTCCTCACGCATCTGTCCGAGCGGCACTCGGGTGTTTGTGCTGCCCGGGAGAAGCGACATCCCTGGGAAGTCCCAGCATCAGCACCTCCGGGGATCCTGGCGCTCTCTGGTGGACAGAAAAGAACCGGATCCAGAGTGAAAATAAAGGGGAAAAAAACCAAAACGGCTTGGCATGTTTTAGTTTCTAAAAACTCAGAGTATTTCACTGAAGTTTTGGTTAATATATTTTCAAAGAGTCATCATCATAGAAAAAATAATAGTCCTAAAAGTAATTTTCCTTTTTTTCCCACGGCAGTGCCAGATACGTTCCAGGCAAAATGTCTCATATTAGCCTTTGTCCATTTTACAAAATTGTGACCACTCAGGAACAGATTAATTACCAGATATGGAATAAAAGAATGGTTTGGGTTGGAAGGGACCTTAAAGCCCATCCAGTGCCACCCCCTGCAATGGGCAGGGTCACCTTCCAGTGTCCCATCTTGTTCCAAGTCACGATGTCCAGCCTGGCCTTGGGCACTGCCAGGGATCCAGGGGCAGCCACAGCAAATCTGGGCACCCTGTGCCAGGGCCTGCCCACCCTCACAGGGAAGAATTTCTTCTTAAAATCTAATCTAAACCTGCTGTCTTTCAGTTTGAAGCCGGATTTGGAGAAAGGGAAAAGTGTGATCCTACAGAGAAAAGCAAAATTGTTATAATATGACGAAACAATAACACTTACAAATTATGACACTTGCAAAAATAGTGGGTAGTATACAGGTTGGGCTATGGTTTATAGAAACACCATGGTGCCTTTATTTGTCTGTTTTCACACTTGTTCTTTTTCCTTGTGTTCTGGTTTTGGGGTTAAACCACTACCCTGTGATAGGCTGCATTTTTGGTGCATGAAGCTCTTCAAAAGTGAGTACAAGTATCCAGGGTGAACCAGCTTGGGTCAATTCTAGTAGAACTGAAAAATGACTCTGCAGTTTTGGTTTATACCTAAATAAATCATTCAACATTATGATTGGACAAAATAACACATTGTGACCTATTTGCTCTGAAACTTAGTGAATTTGTCAACAATTACATTCATGAGGTATGGTTGTTTTGTCAAGACATTTTTAGGATCAGGACTGTATTTTAATAACAAAGCTAATTTCTGATCTGATGAAACACCCAGCTCCTGGCAGTGTGTCTTCTTAAGCAATTAAGTAATGAAAGCACTTGGGCAAAGAAGAACTAAATGGCCTTAAATGAATTGCAGTTTTTCTGCTGTGAGGTCATGGTGGACACGTTACTTTTCTTTTACAGAGATTGGTGTTTGGATGGATCAGATGTCTCCTGAATTTGCAAATGGACTGAAAATACGAGCAGTTACTTGGAGGTCTAATGATGTCATCACCTCTGAGCAAGGCTCCTTCATTAAGAAGAGGATGTTCTCTGTAAGACACGAGTTGGGAGAGTTATTCCAGATTGAGAGCCAGACGTGTGCCAGCCTCCTCATCCCCATGCCAGCTCCAAGTTATGGAAGCTTTTTTGGTGGCATGTCCTTGGTGCCAGGCTGCTGCCCACCTTCCAAAGAGGCTTCTGGGCACCCCACCTGGCCCTTGTGCCACATCTTTGCACTCCTGTCACCCCCCAACTCAGACAGCTGTCACAGAGACTCACAAGTGTGGTAAACATCACACAGAGTCCTGTGATTCTGCAAAAACCTCTGCTGGCCAAAGTGTAGTTTTGACAAACTAAGTATATTTTACACTGTTGCACTCTCCTGACAAAGCACCTGTTTCAAACTTCATGTTAGACTGCATTATGGCCTCTTATGAACCTTCTCTTCCTTTCATGTGTAGAAAATAGGCTCTGGAGCATGGAGGCAGAGAATTAGTGAGAAAAGTTTGGGCTGGTTTTATCTCTGTGCATTGTATTTTTTTTATTTGTTATTTTAATTGCAGTGACTGAACATACTCATTTTCTTTTTGTAAATTGTTGTGTTCACGGCTTTAAAAATGAAATTTATTAAATAACTATTATTAATTAAATAACTATAAGCTATGATGCTTATTTCTGTTACATGGCACTTGGGGTAATCTCAGATCTAACACTTTCCAGATACTAAATAAGAGTGTACACCCTGCTGTGACCCACCCTGTCATACACATTTATCTGTGTCAAGTCTAAGCCACCATTCCACCCACCTGCAAAAACTCTGAAACCTCAAACCCTCAAGGTCCTAAAATTCTGCCCTGATTCTGTCTATGGGTTAAAAAGAGTATCCAGAGCAGATGCAGAACCCAGCAGCACTGGCTGACAGGTGAGATGTTTCTTAGTTTATGTGCTTTGGGTAGCTCTACCAGCAAAAATTTTAGAACTACGTCAGAGAAAGCTCCAGATCTGCAGTTTTCTTCTTGCTCTTCCAATATGGAGCGAAACAGTGAAGAAAATTCATACTTCAAAGAATCAAAACCAGACATGTGAGGTAACCCCGATGAATGATGCATTTATAACTCCCTTGTTCCACAACCATTGTAAAGTCACCTCTGTATCAATCTCCTTCACTTTATGTTTTTAAACAGCAGCCATCAATGACAGAGATAGATGTATACTTGCAAACTAAAAGGAAATCTGGGATTTGGGAAATACAGAAGCTCTTTTATAAGAAACAGCACACAGCAGAGACTATGAGCAAGTCAGCTCCTATGCTCAAAGTACACAGGGATATGAAAAACTAATTGCTTTATTAATTGCATCCCCAGAGCAATTTCATGGGTAAGATCCTGAATCTTCACCAGGGCTATTCTGGGTACACAGGTGCACAGGAAAGGAAAATATTTGAGTGTCGGGAGTGCTGTCAGCAGGCTGAGGGAAGGAATCCTTGCCCTCTCCTCAGCACGGTGAGGCCACTCCTGAAGTGCTGGGTCTCCACTGGAGAGGGGCCAGTGAAAGGCCATTAAGGTCATCCACAGGCTGGAGCATCTCTCAGATGAAAAAAGACTGAGGGAACTGTGAGGGAGAGGCTACAGAAGTCTCCAGGGGGATTTGATCAGGGTATAGAAATGTCTGAAGGGAGGGTGCCAAGAGGACAGAGCCAGGCTTTTGGCACTGGAGTCCAAGCAACAGAACAGGACACGAGGGCACAAACTGAAACACAGGAGGAAAATCATCTTTTCACTGGGAGACCAAGCACTGGAACGGGTTGCTCAGAGAGGCTGTAGAGCCCAAGGAGATGCTCAAAAGCCATCAATTCGGACGTGCCCCTGCACAGCCCGCTCTGCGTGGCCCTGCTCCAGATGGGGGCCGGGAC
>JAHLSL010000075.1:3319982-3359353 GCA_025920805.1 Petroica traversi | reverse complement strand
CCCTGCCAAGCAGCCGCCAAACGCACACGTGTAAACACACAAACACAGGCAGCGCGCCGGGACGCGGCTCCGGGCGCTCCCCGCTGCGAGGAGCGGCTGTGGGGACGCCTGGAGTTGCCGCAGGGATGCGCCGGGTGTGTTCCTGCCCCTCCGTGTGTGTGTTTGTGTGTTTACACGTGTGCGTTTGGCGGCTGCTTGGCAGGGATTTGCGGGAGGGAGCTGGCCGGAGGCACGGAGTGGGCGCACGCGTGGGAGCGGGGAAGGATGAGGAGGAAGGAAAGCCCCGACCCCCGCAGCCCCTGGCAGGGGTTCGCTCCGCCGATAACATTGTTCGGGCGTGGGGAGGAGGAAACAATGGAAACTTCCTGGCCTGGGCCTGCGGCCCGTCCTTCGGCAAATAATTCCCAGAGCCGGGCTTTCCCCGACATGTCTCAGGCCCTGCTGAAGCCGCGTGTGTGTGTTGGAACTCCAGGGGCCGGTGTTCTCCGAGCCCGCTGGATGGGATGCTCAGGGTTGTAACCCGAGTCAGGGAGGATGCACAAAACGTGGCATTCCTTCCCATCCCGACCTGCCCTTCCTGAAAAAGGCGCAGTGTGGCATCCTGCGCGTTGGTGTTTAATGGTATGCCCGGGTCTAAGAGGTGAGGAGGTTAGGTGAGGCTGTGGCAAGCTGATTTCCTTGTCCTGAGGACTGAACCCTTGTCATGTCAGTGCAAAATGCTGAGGATAAACTGCCTAGGAAGTGGCATGTCCCCAGGTCTCTGAATTTGCGTGCCTGTTAGACCTAAGAGGTTTCTTCTGACATGTCAGGGAACAGGCTGGGGAAGAAGGAAGAGTGGGGCAACATGTGTGTGTGAGAGATAAGAAATAAAAATTAGCACTTTCCAAATATCACTGTAAGCTGGGCAGCGGAAAGAAAATATTTCATCCACCCTTTCAAATTGCACAGCGCAGTTGAGGAAAGAGTGGGTTGTGCTAAGAAGTGAAGGTTTGCCCTGCACTTGTGGAAGAGAAGGGTTCAGAGAGCTTGAGCACAGGTGCTGGGAACTGAAAGCAACCAGACACAAGTGGCAGCTCCCTGTCCCTTACCAGAGGGCAAAGCCCCTTGGAAGGGGACACGCACACCCTCCCTGCCCAGGTGAGCAGCTGCAACCAGGAGTTCAGCCCCTGTCACTGCAGTGTGGCATTGCTCCTGCTGTCAGCCTCCCAAAACAATGTCAGCAGCACCAAGCTAATGAAATTCCTGCGTGCAAAACAACCCCGGGTGATGAGGGAAGCGGGGCTGAGTGCTTGGTGTGGGTAGCAGGTGAAGAATGCAGTGCTGATGCTTCTGAAAGTATGACCTCAGTGCCCAAAGGCTGCCTTCACCTTGCTGTCTGTGTGAAGACTGCGTGGCTGTCATCACTGTCTGCCCTCACTGATGAGGAGGGCTGAGCAGGGGAAGGCTTCTTTCCTCACCTCTGCAAGATGATAGTTGGGGTTTCTTAGTTTTGGCATAGCCTACTGCAGCTGTATTATTGGGCCAAACCAAACAGGCCTTTTCAAACTACAGCACTGATAAATCTTTGCTGAAGAACAGCAGTTTCACTGAACCCTGTTGCTGTTCCCAGACTTGGCTCTGCACTCTGTACCTTGATATTCTACTGCAGGAAAAGATGAGTTATGATTAGGCCCATAGTTATGTCCTAAGTATATGTTTTCAGGCTCTACCCTGTGTTATGTAGTGAGGTGTCATGCAATTAATGCATGGAAGTTTTGACATACATTTGCAATTCCAGGAACTTGACTGGCAGTGCATTTTTATCACTTGTTTTCAAGTGATGGGTTTGTCACCTAATGATGCTTCTTTTTTTTCTTCTTTTTTAGGATTCTCAGTTGCTCACATTTGAGGAAGATGACCCAGCAGAACCACTTGAGCTAGCAGTTAAAGAAGTTACTAGTGTTGTAAAGTCAGCTGGGGAGAAGGTAAACTTTGGATTTGTTGCCTTTCAGTGTACTTTGGGTCAGGAAATGTTTTATTAGTCTCAGTGGAAGTTCTATTTGTCAATAAATCTGTACCCTTGACCTGTGTTTGTTGAGGCCAGTAAGAGGCTGCCTCTCTAATGAACCTCTGCAAACTCTCTGCTTTGATTCACTTCTCTTGCACTTCATGAGCAGAAAGTGCTCCAGGGCTTCCACCAAATGCACAATAAGCAGGATTATGCCAAGTTGATAGCTACACCCTCAATGAGCTCATGGAGCAGCCCTCTCCCCCACCTCCACAGTCCTGATGGTGGTTCCCCATCCTAGTGCTGAATGTGCAGTGGGGACTTCATAGAGAAGAAAGAAATTTCTCTTCTGGGACAGGCAAACATCTTTGTGTGCTCCTTGCTATTTGTGTGCTCTGATGACAGGTTCACTTGCTAAGTGGGAGCTGAGTAAGGATCAGTGGAACAGGTACAGAGTCCTGAGGGTGAAGTCTTGAATCTGCTGGACCATGTATTCAGAGCAGCAAGTGATTTCTTTCCTCCTCTCCCACTGCACATACTGGGAGCTGGTTCAGTGCATGTGAAATTAAAATAAGGCAGAACATGGTTCTTGGAACAGTAAAAATGCATTAAAAGAGGACAAAAAAATTGTATATGTTCATTAGCAATGATAGCTCCTGCATTTTTGGCTTAGAGACTGTAAGTACTGGTTACATCTGAACTGGGACTCAGCTTTAGGCACCTGCATCAAATTAGCCTAATGCTTTTCTTTCAGTTTTGCTTTGTTATTTTGTGTTGCTCGTCTGATTTAGATGCTAAGCAGCTCCACTATGATTCCTTTGAAAACTATGCATGCTTATCTGCCTGATACACAACTTAGAGGCACGCCCTTGCTGGTGACAGCTGGGGGGTTGTTAATATGTAAAGCTGTTTGTGTACTTATTTTCTCCCTTTTAAAAAAAATTTATTTCACTACTAATGGTCCCTGCCCCAGCAGTGGGGCTGGAGAGACTGGACTGGGTAGGGCTGTAGGGTTGGCACAAGGGTTACTGTATGCCACGATGGGAAATTGTAAGGAGAGGGCACTGCTGGGTCTGAGAGTGATGTGCTGTGTCCTGTGTGAAGCCAGGACCCGAGGGAGAGCTGCTGCAAATGAAAGCTGGCAAACAACAGCACAAGAACTGGTGTCTTGCAGTGCAGTGTCCAAGATGTCGCTGGAAGGGACAGGCAGG
Organism: Petroica traversi; assembly: GCA_025920805.1. Lineage (NCBI taxonomy): Eukaryota > Metazoa > Chordata > Aves > Passeriformes > Petroicidae > Petroica > Petroica traversi. Next base: position 3,356,155 of record JAHLSL010000075.1, on the reverse strand, counting down.
GCTGGGTTGAGCCATTTCAGCATCTTAATCAAGCTGTTACACTGCAGACAGAAATCTGACGTGGTTTCAAAACTGCTTAAGCCAATAGAACCACATTTTAAAATGTATTGGAATAAAACAGGTTTGCCTTCATGCACTGCGTTCTGAACTGTGCCAAACCCCATTTCAATAGTCTTGTGCACAAGTGCTGGAAAAAGTTCCCTGAATCATTCTTGCTCCTTCAGTTAAGGTACAACCTGAATATTTATTTGAATTACAAGGTATAATAACCTTAGAGTATCAGTCTGGTAGTTACTTTTCCTTCTTCTTTAAATGCATACTTTTCTCTAAATGCCTCTCTTATATGAAAATTGTCTCTTACATATTCCTCAGGTAATACCAAGGCCGTTTGGTTTTTGGGGGTTTTAGTGTTTTCTTTCCCCCCTCTTGCTCTTCAAACTCTTAATGTATGCATGTGAAATCGAAATCTCTGTCTGCAGCTTGCCCAAACTCAAACTTCTGACAGAAATTGGTGTGTGCTGCACAGAGCAGTCTGCAGACACAGTTGGAATGCTGCTGGTTCTCAGCTTGGCCCAAGCTGTGGTGATAGGAACAGAGCTGCTCTGTGGCTGAAGGTTACACCACACTGCCCTGTGATAAAGCCTCTATTTATGTGTTGCCTTCACTCTAATTTTGGGCCAGAGCCTAAATATATAGAATGAAATGGCCTGTTTTCATTGTGTGGTGTTGGTTGTTTTGTTTTAATAAAGTAAACATTAGAAATGGTCTTAGCTTTTTCTGCCAGCCTTTCCATTAGGGCAGTCTGTTTCCAGAGGACTCGAACTTCACAACAGAAACAGCAACAAAAAAGGCAACAAAAAAGAGGATTCTCGTGCTGGGGACTTGGCACGGAGGGTTTGGATGGAGCAGGCAGTGACAAAAGTCTCACTTCTTTTTCTGCTTCATGCTCAAATGGAAAGGGGTAGAATTCCTTCAGAGTGCTGTTCCTTTAATGTCACTGCTGTACTCCTAACTGGGATCATTCCTAGTTAGGTACATGTGTTTATTTCTGATTATTTTTGGTGAGGTGAATGACCCCTGACTGTGATGTACAGTTCATGTTGACTTTTAACTCCCCATTTTGCTTCAAAAGCCATCCCAGATCTTTGCTTTAATGACTGGGGGTTTTTTTACAAGCCTAGGTGGAACTATGACCTGTGGAGATTTTTCCTTGGGTTTTTTTAGCTTTTGCACTAATATAATCCTGTCTTCTTAATGTGTTTACTCTTCTTCCATGGTGCTTGCTGTCAGTAAACGTATTACGAAGGGATTGTATTTCCTTCCAGCTTTTATTTAGCTAGCCTACATAAGTTGCTCCTTAAGTCTCCTTTCACAATGGTGCCCTGGCTCCTAAATCTCTCCTGTGCACCCATTCTTAGCTGCAGCTCCAATTAAATCCATATTTTTGAATTTGATGGCTGAAGGGCCACATAGCCCTACAGGTGAGGTCTCACCATGCAAGGAGGCAGCTTCTTTTTGTGTCTGGATGTTCCTTCCTGAGGGGTTTTACCTCCAATCTGCCTCTCCTGTGGCTGCCTCACGCTGTGAGTGCCTTGTTGTATCAAGCTCTCTCTCCCTGTGGGGTTCTCCTGATGATAAGTGATAAGCTGTTCTCTGTATGAGCAGTAGTTGTTCATTCTTACACACACACACACTGTATTTTGTATTGCATTCCTCTCCTGCATTTCAAGGTCTTTCAGCTTCCCTGTGTGATGACCTAATCTTCCTTTGTGTTGCTGCTTCCCAGTTTGCTTTCCTGAGCACCACATTTCCTTTCAGGTTTCTTCTGAGGTATTTTGGACTTTAACTGTGCAATAGGTTAGGTGCCTGAAAGACTGATAACCTGTTTCCAGCTTTCACCTCCCTGCTGCCTGTACTGTCCTCTTGCTTTCAAACATCCCAGTCCACCTTGATGGAGTACAAGCTTAATTATTAGTGGGGCGAGCCTCCAGAAGTAAACAAGACAACATTATGACCTAACCTTCTTCAGGGCTGAGTGCCTTGTCAAAGAAAGGCATCGGGGTGGGGGTTTGTTTGCTTCACTTATGTGCTCACTTGAGATGATCCTGGGTTTGGCTCTGTCTGTCCTCCAGCTGCTCCTGCAGATGTGTGTGGGCCTCCTATGGGCTTGTGCCATGCCTGCCAGCTTGGCACAGGGATCAGGGAAGCTTTAGCACCCTGAGACAGGGAAACTGTCTCTGCAAGTGAATTACTCTCCAAGCTACCACCGCACAAACTGGCAAACCAGTTTTTGTGTCTGGAAGTACTTTCCTGAGGGGTTTTAGCTCCAATCTGCCTCTCCTGTGGCTGCTCTCTCCTCTTGGTCTCTGTGTCTTCAGCTGTGCTGTGTCTCAGATGCTGTGAAAAGGCTTGCATGATAGTGAGGCCAAACTACCAATTCTGTTTGTGGTATTGATATATTTTCCCCCTTCTGAAATACAAGTAGTGCACCATTTGATGTTCACTGAACTGGTTAGGTGGATTAAAAATTCCTCCTGTCCTGTAGCCTTGTAATCCCTGCTTGTTTTAGTCCCTCTCTCCCCGTTTTCCACACTTATTTGAATTTGAATGTGTTGATCTCAAAAGGAGTGGATAAATTCACATGTTCCATCAACTTCTGCATTGTTTCTGTTGCTGACATGGAAACTCTTTCTCTTGCACTGAGTCCATCCCTTACCCTGCCCTCTCTGTGGTGTTTACCACCATTTGGAAAACTGGTCTGAGGTTTTCCACTGTATTTATAGGCAAATTCAGTTTGATACTGGCTCCTAAAAATCCACATCTACCTGTGCCTGGGCTAGACATTGCATTTGTTATCTCCCCTTCATTTGCTCTGGTCACTTGGTTGATTGTTTGGATAAAGAAGGAGTGGAGAAGGAACTGGAGAAACCCCCTCAAGAAATTAAGGAATTGGCTCTGGTAACCAGGAAGATCATGTAATTCCTCTGAACAGCTGAGGGTTAATGGCTGTCAAAAGGCAGAAGTTTTTGACTTGAAAAATTTTCTTGTGGTGAAGTTTTAAGACAAACATACACACTGTCTGTTGGGCCATTGACAACATAAGTTTTCCATACCAAAAAAAAAGAGCCTTCTCACAGTAGGACTCTGGGAGACATGGGAGATTGCGAGGGTCCTAAATCTTACAGTGAGATCAAGGCAACTTTCACTGTGTAGCTGCCTCATGGTAAATACTGATTTTCTTGTGAAAATGTTAAATATTTGGATTGTTTACATACTACTGAGTAACCTCAAGTAACCTACTCTTTCTGGAAGTAAATACCAAGTGCAGTAAAACTAATTTCCTTGCAGAAAACAAACAAAAAAGGCAATCAAGGCTTGTACTGCTGGGGGTTTTACAAACACATGTGGTGTGGTCAGGCCTGGGGAAGGTGAAGGAAATGTTCCCCATCAGGACTGTCAGAACTCCCCCTAAAGTCACAGCCCTTCAGCTCAGGGAGGGAACCTGGTGGGGAGGGAAGAGTAAAGAAAAGGGAATGTGTAGTGCACAGATTAATGGGGTGCCAGTGCCAAAACTGGATGTCATGTGGGAGGAGCAGGGGCATCATGGTGCTTCTTGAGATGAAGCAGCTTCTGCTGCTATTTCAGGAAGGAAAAAACTGAGGTTTTACAGCTCTGTCCACAGGACCTGCAAAGGGAAAAACTCTGCATAGAGAGGGGGAGGGCAAATTGGGGGAAGGATTTTAATTGCTGTGAGGACACAAGTTGGGACACTTGAGTTTCTCAGAAAAACAGTCTTGCTCAAACTGCAATGTTTTTTCAGCCTCCTTCATTCCTGCAGTTGTTTATCTGGAATTGTTTTTAGGATAGTCATACTCATAATTTTAGATACGTGTGAGCAAGTTGTGTTACAGCATCTGCAGCTCAGTGGAGCTGGGTGCCAACATTGGCTGTGTGGGAAACTGAGACCAGACAGGTCTGAGGGCTTTGACCACTGCAGCTCAACCCATCATGGGCTGGAGTGGTCAGGGATGAAGAGGAGAGGCTGGAAACAGCAGGAATAACCCTGGCAGTGGGGTGGCTGAGAACCAGCTCTGTGTGGGGAGGGATGGCAGAGGACTTAGGAGGAGCAGGGACACAAAGGTACCTGAGGAAGGGCTGGGAATCCCTTCCCTGGGAGATCCCCAAAGCACATGGAGAGAAGGTGTTTCTGCCAAGGGATGTGCTGGTCTTGGTTTCTTTGTGCTGCTATTTCACCTCACCCTATTTCTGCTAGTTTAACACATGTGTCCACGTGTAGGATCACAAGACAGGGTTTGGGGCTGACCCTTTGGGAGTTCAGAATTAGCTGGTCCCAGCTGTTGTGCAGGGCTTGATTTTTAAAGAACAGTTTATTATAAAAGTGACAGGTTTTCTAAGACTCTGAAACACAGAGGGTTGATAATGGGGATATCTCTGGTGAGGGGAGTGGGAGAGAGAACAAGGAACATAAATGAAATTGAAGGGGAACTCTCTTCCCGTCAGTCCTGGTTCCTCTGTTTTCTTGTGGACATGTATTCTTCCACTTTCTCTCCCCTGCCAACCCGAAAGGGTTGCTTTGCCTGGCCCTTCCTTCTCCATCTCTTCATCCGTGCAGAGAAAATAAATTTGAGGAAGCAGGTTGGAACGAGGCAGGGGGAAAAGAAGCAAAGCACGGGAGGCTTCAGTGTTTTTCTTTGTGTGGCTGACATGGGGGAAATGGCCTACATATTTCTGCTCTGGTCTATCAAAATCACCTGCTCCATTTCTAAAGGAATGTCACTCAGCGAGGGAGGCAGCAGTTGCAGTCTCTTTAATCACCTTTTCACCACTTGTGGCAGCATTGGAGATGAAAACAAAGCCGCTTTCACTTCAAATTCTAGCCCAGAATTCTGCTTCTCTCAGGATTCTGACTCCATCACCCATCCTGCTCCCAGAACAAAGGCATTCACCTGACATGAAGACATATGATTTTCCATTTACAAACATGGAAGCTCTCCTTTTGATGATTGGATTAAAAATTGACAGATTGCTGTACCTGAATGTCACAGTTATTTTAGGTAAAAGTGAGGGCAGAAGGGGAGTAGGGCTTAGTAGATTGTAGTGGCAGAAAAGAAATTAATCAAGGAGACTAAAAGTCCAAACTCCACTGGTCTGGGCTTTGAAATGAAAGGTAAAAATATATATAATGAACTGATTTAGCATCTCTTGACAAAATGCAGAAAGAGAAATGAAAGTTCCAGCACCTGCAGTGTCTGTTTTCATCCTTTACTTGGAATTAAACATGATTAAGAAACAAGTGGTGCATGAACTCATCTACCAACTCTCTGGCCATTTCTTTTAAAAGCATTAATCAACCACATACCTGGCAACCTTGGCTCTTGGACATCCAGAAATTCCAGATTAATGGCTCTGCATCGCATGTGCTTCAAGTCCAACTTGTTCTGAATGCACTGAACTTCCTATGGATGTGTAGAAAAAACACGTGTGGATGATAAAACACTGCATTTAGGATATGGAAGTGTCAGCAGTTTTTGCATCAGACCTGTCCTTTTTATTCTTCTTCCCTCAAAAAAGAGGGAAGAACCTTTTAGTTTTCAAAGTCTTTAAAGAGTCACTGTGTCAGTCCATTACTTTGAATGCAAGGAGTCATTCTGTGTTTTAACTCAGCTACAAGTAAAACAAGCAGCTGGGCTCTTTGTTCTTGTTAGTTATTAAAAATCCTTTATATTTTACCATAATACTGGGTGTTGGTGTTGCTTGTGTGGGATTAAGGTCAGAAATCACTTCTGAAGAAATCTGGACTTTGGGAAATGGGAGAGGTGAAGAAAACTCATTTGTCCCCTTCTAAACTATAATTTGCAGAAGACCTACCTGAAAAGGCAAATCTTATAGCTTTTGGGTGTGGTTGGGATTTTTATTTGTCATATCCACCTCCCCACCCCCTGTTCCTTTGTAATTAAGTCTCTCTACCTTAATGGATGTACTCAGGCCCTTGATAAAGCCCTGGCCATCCTTAAAATGTACCCTAGAGAGCCCAGGGAGATGAAATGTATTTAAGAGGAGACTGATAAGGATCTTCCAGGAGGTTCATGATTCCTTTCAAAGCTTTCAGCTTCAATTCCAGTGCCCATAAGTGGAGCAGTAAGTGCACAAACACAATTTAATAGCACCATGCAGAGTTTTTGTCAGACAAAGCTTGCAGGGAATTATTTGTCTGTGCATTGCATTGACCTGGTTCCCTTTGGCTGAGTCAGTGTAAGGAGGGCCCAGCTGTCCTCCCCACAGTGGGGACAGTAACCACAGAGGGACAGTGACAAGCAGCCCTCCTCAAGCAGCACATCTGTTTGCAAAATAAACATGCCTCTGTGGCGTGATGAATAATTCCTGACTTGCACCCCATGGGCTTTCCTGTGCTGCCAGGAACACTCTAGGAATTTCTGCACACTCCAGGAATTCTGCATGGCAGCTCCAGCAGCTCAGTTGGTTTGCAGAGGGGAGGGAGCAAAAGCTGTCCAGTGTTTACAAACTCAGTGTGATAACAAGTTAAATTACTGCTCGTAAAAGTGTATTGCAGTCAAGTGGCACTCAGACTTTTCCCAGACATTTAGCTTTGTCATCACATGTCAGGGCCTTTCTTGGTTTGGTCAAAGCCTTGAATAAATTCTTAAAGGCTCGTGGTCCTTATCACACTGAGAACTGGAATTACTCAGACAAAATCCTCTGATGTAGCAGCAGGTTTAACCCAAAGTTTCACGTTTGTAGACCACTAAACTAAAGACTGTGTGGTAAATCACACAACACATGTCCTGTTTTAGGCCACTTAGAGTAGAAGAGGAGGAAGAACAAACATCTTTGACTCCCTTTTGCAAAATTGCCCTCTTGGAGCTCTTTGAAATGGAAAGGAGTCCTTGTCAGGCGAGGAGTTACTTCTGAATTAGGTAACAATGCAAAAGAAATTTTGGGATATGCTATAATTTACAGGTATTAAATTTCAAGTACAGATTTGAACACTTGAACTATGTGTTTTTAGAAGAATGTACAGGAGGAGGCAGGGACATGAACGAAATAGCTTAGAGATTTCCCACCTGTGCAATTTAGCATAATTCTGCTAGCTTAAATTCCCTCTTACTTTCTTTCTTGCCTTCGCCAGACTTTCTCAAGACTAATTTATATTTCCCTTCATTTTCCCTCACCTTTTCCTTTCTCCAGGTGGTTTCTTGCAATGTTGTGGGAGATTCTGTTAAGTTCCTCGTGGCTGTCTCAGCCCCTCCGCCCGCGGCTGCCGAAGCTCAGTCGTATTTTGTGAAACTGTCCCCAGTCCACCTGCAGGTAAAGTCTTAAGAGTTCTCCTCTTCCTTTTGTTTCCCCTCTGGGGCAAGTGGTAAATACAGAAATGAAGCTGCCTCTTCAGGAGACTGGGGATAAATAACATGTTGGGTAGACTACTTGGATCGCTAGAACAATTCTCTTTTTTAATTGGCATTCACCCTCAAAGCTTAATCAACTTCTGCCTTCTTAAAGTGGCACTTTGAAGTTACCTACTTAGAAACTGGTGCCATTCTTCCTGTGTCGAGCCTTTGGTGTGGAGCTTAAGCTGCAATTTCCTTACAGGACACCAGAACACTCCCGAGTAACTTTTTTCCTGTCCGCAGCTTCAGCTCTACGTGAAAGACAAAGGAGAAGATGTCAAAGTTGAGTGGTTCCTCATTAACACCAATGAAATCAACTTTGAAATCCAGCCACCACTGCAGGAGGTCAGTCAGTAAGTTTTATTTGTTGTAATGATAGAGAAGGTGGGTCTCCATCTCCCTGCTCCAAAATGTGGTGTAAAGCATCTGCCATGGATCATCCATCAAACTCTACATCTCTGAAATCCAGCAACACCTGTCAAGATTACTGAAATAACTCTGTATTTGACAGACTAATGACTTTGCAAACATCTTTCATCCTAATTCAAGGTGTGAAAAACGTCTGTTCCTAAATATCTTCTCTCAGAACACTTACAAAATAATAAAAAAACCAGTTGTAATGGTATTCCCATCAAAGCAATTAAAACGTTGCTCCTTCCCTAATTTAAATCAGTTTTGAAATATGGCAAAAATAGATCAGAAATGGCTGTGAAAAATACAGTTTTTTAAGTAAGTGATTGATGGTATAAAAATATTTTGATGCTTTTGGAATTGCACTTGATCTTTATATATAAGCACTGATTCACTGTGGTTTGTTTTACTGGGACATCCCCTGAAAGAGCTTATTCTTGACTGGGTTTCTCTTCTGCCCTTCACTATTACATTTTTTAGGACAAATGTGTGACTTAAACCTTTCTTACGACAGTGGGTTGTGTTTTGTGTGGTTGGTTTTTCTTGTTAAAAAATAAGTTTATTGTAGAGCTGCTTCTAAAGACCTGTACTGAGAGAGCTGCAATCATCATAATTTATTGCCACAGCTTTTGTCCATAAAAATGTGAAACTCGTAACTAAAGACAGACAAGCCTTTTGAGGTGTGTATTAGTGTATGTTTTACCATGCACACGTAGCACGTAAATGACCTTCATATGCTGGGGCTGCATGTTGATCATCCACATTGGAACAGTCATTAAATATTAAATCCCTACTGACAAACACAGATGACTCTGGTGCAGTCACTGGACTTCACAATCAGCTTTTTGAGAGGTGCCCGAGTCCAGCTTTGCAGAGTTGCACCTGTTCTGCTTTGCCTGCATTTTTAGAATGAGCCTGTTAAGTTCTTTAATAGTTAGAGGGCTTTATTTCCACTTTGAAGTTTCTATTAGCACTTATGGAAGAGGAGAGGCAATAAACAAAGGGCTAAAACTGTAAGCTAAAACTAAGCTACACCTTAGAAATTACTCCAGCTAAACTTCAATGTCAGCTCTTGTGTGTTGTTTTTTTCCTCTTTGGGAAGCAACACTGTGTGTACAAATAAATACCTTTAATTACTTGTGATTATCTCCACGGTGGTTTTGACATCACACAAGCTGGGTATAATAACCCATTTTCTGCTGCTAATGGCTGGGTGAAGCTGAGCTCTGTTGGGCAACCTGGCTGACTGGTAGGGTTTGGATTTACACACGGTGACTTTCTGGGTGGTGCACACCCCTAGCCCGAGTCAACCCCAAAGTGAATCCTGTTGTTTTTATCATTTTGGGGTGGCAGTTAAGCCATTATGGTTTGTCTTGTTGAGGGTGTTGTGGTGGAGAGTGTCTTTCCAAAAAAAAGGATGGCTAAAAATGATCCTGAGCTGAAAGGAGGCTCTTTAATCAACCTCCTTTCCAAATAACTGTGGAAACAACAGAAAATACCTCTGAACAAAAGTCCAGTGACTATGTTTGCTGTTGTTGCTGTTAAATAACAGATGTCACATTGGGCTGGTGGCAAAGCATGACAGGCAACTGGGATTTTATAATTCAGGTCAGAGCAGGGGAGAGAAATTACCTCTGAAACAGTGAGGACTAACTACAATTTATCTGCTTATTTAAGTAACCTAAGTAATGAAATTGCTGTTACTGAGGCTCTAAAAAGCCTAATTCACTTCGCTCTTTAATAGAGTGAATGAGTATTATCTGTTTCCTTGTTGGTTATTTGAGGGCGTGTGGTGTAAATACAGCAGAATTTTTGTGGGACTGGCCAGTGCTGTTGCATTTTGACCCTGTCATGAGAGGCCAGTTAGGTAGGAAGGCAGTAAAACAGGATTTCTGTACACAGCATTCCTGGGATTTTTTGTGAAACAGCCTGAGTATTTCTGTAACACCTGGGTAATTGGGAAAGGGCTGTTAGTCCCAATCAGTTTGGCCTGTTGTGCAAGGTGCACATCAGTGAAGTTTCTCAATGTGCTATCAGATGAGAAAAGATGGATGGATCCTCTGTTTTTAGGTCAGATCTTTGTCTCCTACTTGAATCTTCTTTAGAAAAGAAACATCACTGAGGTTTCAGAGCTATTGGGTGTCACACTGTCCTTTCTGGGACAGCTTGATTTAAAAATCTGTGCCTGTAGGTAACTGAGCAGGAGAAAATTCCTAAGGAGCATGCTGTGGGAAGCAGGCATTCTCCAGGAGCTCAGGGAGGGCAGGAGCAGTTCTCTCTCTTCATACACCTTAGAATTAACCTTGCGAAGCTGTGTGTGTACACAAAACCTGTGGTGTGGTGTGACCCCTCAGAGGTTGTGGTGCTAAGCACAGTTAGCTGAGAGATTTTTAAATGGGCAAACCACAACTCAGTGCCCCAGAGCAGCACGGCTCTCTGTCCATACATAGCACTTTTCAGCAGGGTTGAAGACCTCCAGGAGATGCTATAATTTTTTTTTTCAGTGCAGCACAGGATTAGTTTCTCCTCAGCTGCTGCAAGCTGGCATAACTCCCATTAAATCAGTGGAACGGTGCAGATCTGCTTATCTGATGACCTGATCTGCTCTCTCAGGGGAGTGCAGAGCAGTGCAGAATCCTTCAAACACCATCATAAGATAAAAACTGTGAATGAAACTTCTGGTTTTGTGGGTAACAGCAGTGCCTTCCTAACTCTCAGAACAGCATGACTTTTTCAGTGTTTAATTCTACCTCTCCTTTAATGTATAATGGAGAAATTTAAGTAATTCTTTGCATGATGTGTTAAATCATGTTGTTGGCAACAGAAACCTTGTCTCTCTCTCTGACAAAGCTAATGTTTGATGGCTTTGGTGGTTTAGATATATATACCAAATTAATTTTTGCCTTGACTTCTGAGTTTTGAGAAACCTGATTGTTTCCTCATAGGGACAGACAGCAGGGACATGTGCAATATCTGAAACGCTCAGAGATGTCTTGAAGAACCTCTTCAGCTCAGCTTCTCCATCTGTAGTGTTGAGTGTGAGGCCTGCAGATACAAAGGAGGTTCAGGTAAGGCTCATTCCTTCCAAATTTTTCTGATAAATGTCCTTTCTGCTTAGTGCTTTTATTATATATTCATGACTCACAGATGAGTAAATTTGACAGAGTTCAGTGATGAGAAGTTGTTTAGATCAGCATTGCCCGTGGCAGTGGCTTTGTGGTCTCACCTCCTGTGTGGCTCCTTGCTGGTGTCACAGCCCAGCTCTGATCTGCTCCCTGGGCCAGTGTGACACAAGGGTCTGGAGTTGGCACCTGCCCAGTGCCCTTGTCCTGGTTGCCTTTTGCAGAATGTACAGAACACGAGCCTTCTCCCTCAGGGCACGAGTCCTCCCAAACCTCCAAGGGCTCACGAGCTCAAGCTGCTGGTGAGGAACATCGCGGTGAAGCTGAGTGATCTCCGTGCTGCAGGTAACACAGCCCAGGAGCTGCTGCTCCATTTCAGGCAGGCCTGGGGTGGGTTTTTTGCTTTCCTTTCAGGTGAGATAATGTGGAAGTTGTGGGTTAGAGCCTACTCTGAAAAGAAGGTTTTAAGAAATTGCTGTATTCTGAGAAATAGACTTCATAGGATCACAGAATTATTTGAGTTGGAAGGGACCTTGTAGCTCATCTCATTCCACCCCCTTCCACACCTTTCACTATCCCAGGTTACTCCAAGCCCCATCCAACCTGTCCTTCAACACCAGGGATGGGGCAGCCACAGCTCCTCTGGGCAACCTGTGCCAATGCTGACTTAATGTATATTTTAGTTTATTTGAGCATTTAAACATCTTGTTCTTTTTGTACAGAAATCCATCATTGCTGAAAACAGATTGAAATGACAACGTGTATAAAGCTGGCTGATTATTTTCTGGCTTTTAGTTTTAATTTCTATAAGTTCTCACTTTGGCTGTACCCACGGTGAGGGGCTCAAATCCAGCTCTCCATTAGCTGCTGGCAATGACATTGGCTTGATTCAGTGTTACCTTACTTTTACAGGCATTTTTCTTTACTTTTGAGTGATTTGCAGACATATCTCTTCTCCTGTATTAGAAACTCCTGAAAGGTGTTTTTTCATCAGGGATTTTTCCCCCTGAGGAAGTCCCTCTGCAGGTAAAGGAATAAGGTTGCAAGTGAATGAAGCCAAAAAGGAGATTACTGCCTGGTGGAGTTAGTGTTGGGTTTGGAAAGCAGCACCAGGCTTGCCTTGCAAGTATTCAGACTTCTCCAGGTGCAGGGACATCTCTGTCACTGACTGAGGCATGAGCCAGGCACATCTCAGAGTCTGTCAGTGGAAATCCACGTTTGGAGGCTCTGTTATTTATGGCCACTAAACAACTCCGTAACAGTATTTTCAATGGAAGCTTGGGGCTGTTAAACTGGGCAAGGCAGTAGTTTTGGATAAATATATCCTGCTTGCAGTTCTCCTTTTTCAGTTAGATGTAATAGGTTTCTGCCCTAGAGTCTTCATAATGCTGCTTTGCTCATCCTGGTTGGAAGTGATTCCCCTAAAAATCTCTGCAGAGCTTTTTTTTTTTTTTTTTTGAAAAAAAAAATCATTTTTAAAGCAATTCTGGAACTCTTGGCTGTGAAATGTCCTATATAAATAAAACTATGCTGGCAACTGTAGCCCAGTCTAGTGGAAAGTGTCCCAGCCCACGGCAGGGGTTTGGAATGAAATTATCTTTAATATCCTTTCCAACCCAAACCATTCTATGGCTTGTGATTGCTCTACAATTTTGTAGTGCAAACTAAACTTTGCAAAAGATTGGGTCATTTTGCCTCCCTTTAAAAGTCATGAGATGAGATACTTCTGTGTGCATACAGTGCATAGAACAGAATATTCACCTGATGAGAATCTCTGCACCTTCCCCAAAAATGAGAGGAAGAAGAGACAGTTCATGTGCTGTGCTCTGAGAACAGAGATGCTGGGAGGCAAAATCCCCATTTGCTGTTCTAACAGGAGATGGAGGGGGTTTTGCTGGTTCCCCAGCAGCTCCTGGAGTGTAAATATTTGGAGACTGAGTATGAGAAATAAAGCTTCATACTGGGGTTTAACTGGTGCTCTTAAAATCCAGTGGGCATCCTGAACAGCTGGAAAGGTGCTGGCTTCTGGGCATAACTTGCTGACTTTTAATTAACGTTCCCTTCCCTTTTCCTGGCCTTCCCTTGCAATAATGAATTTCCCTGTTGGAACTCAGGCTCCATGGGAGTGTGCAGTATTGCAGGCTAAGCTGCTCAGGTACACAGGGGGCTGGGCAGGGGCAGCTGCTGAAACCATGGATGCTGACAGTCCTTATAGGAGCTTGTGGCTCTCCTGTAGATGTATCTTAGTTCAGCTGGTGAATATCCAGTAGCAGAACTGATCTCTGCTTATGGACTGTTTTTATTTCCTTAGTTAGTGTATGGAAACAAAGATCACCCTAGATTTTGTACTGTGTGGTCTGCAGGGAATCATTTAGGGCACAAGTGATTTCTGCTGGTAAGGAAAAAGCAGTTAATTGTTTCCAGCAGGGTGTCCAGGGCAGAAAAGCTGCAGTACCCTGATGGGCACAGTCAGTCTGTGGCTCAGGTGTGGTTCAGGCAGAGCTGTGCAGGACCAGGCTGCAGACACACAGGGCTGGGTGAGCAGAAAGCAGCCCAGGTTCATGAGCTCAGCCCTTGTGAAAGCAGCTCAGCTACTTACTCCGGGGTCAGCTTGGATCCCAAATAATCTGTGTGTACACAGTGCTTTGTCTCCTCTAATCACCTTGCCAGGCCCAGGCTGCCTCTGTTCCTGAGACAGGGCTGATCCTCGGTCCCAAAGCATCCCCAGAGCACAACTGAGAGCTGCTGGTGGCAAAAACAAGCCCAGATTCTTCTGGAGAACTGGGGGCAGCATCTTTTGTTTGCTTTGCACACAGCCTGTACTGAGCTTTTTGTTGCTTTCCTTCATCTTCTGAAAGTCTGGGGCTGAATTTTTTTCTGATGCTGTGAAGGCCATATTAAAGAAACTGTTTTAAGAGGAATCTGGCAAACTGTTTCCCCTTGGAGCAGCAGTAGAGCTACTCTTAATATGCCAATTTGCAACACTACCGAATTCTGAGATCAAGGCAGAGATAAGTCTGCAGCAGTGCTTTAGAACTTGTAAAAAAAACCACAGTGCACAAACCATTGTGAATTAGCACTGCTGTCAGCAGTCACTTGCCAGCAGAAAAAGCTTATTTTTGAGTCCAAATAAACCGGTGTGACTGTGGCCAGGAGGAACTTAGAAAACTTCTGTTGTTTTTTTAAACATCTGAAAGCAACTTTAAGCCCTCCCTGCCTCACACCCACATCAGCTGCTCACTGGTTTTTTTTGTCTCCCCATCTTTCTGGATCGTTTCATGCCTGCACTTGATTGCTTCGTGGCAGGATTTAAATTGGGCTGTCACATTTCACAGTGTGCAGGGTGGTTCATAAGACAGCAGTGATGCAATATTGACCTTTGCCATGAATGTCCTCGGTGTACAAACCAAGGGAAGGCATTTATTCTGTGGGAGGGTGAGAAAGTGTCTGCAGAAGTCTGTTCAGAAGTGCAGCATGCAAAGAAGGGGGGTTTCTTTGCAGAAAGTGGCCTCTTGGTGATGGAGCATGAATAACTGGGCATTGATTCTTCTTGTCCTCACAGGCAGCACAGACCTTGTGTGTATAGTTCAGTTGAATGACCCTATGCAGAAGTTTTCCAGCTCTGTAGCCAAAAATGCTGCACACCCCTCTTGGAAGGAAGAGTTTATCTTGTAAGTAACTTACCTACTGAGAATACTTTTACACATTTTTTTTACTTGAACTCTGTGAGAGGAGAATGTAAATTTGAAATAGATCCATTCTTGGCCTTTCTCTGTGTGGCCTCAGAGAAATCTGGAGCTGGTTGGACTTCAGGCTATCTAATGACCTCTGCATGGGTGTGAGATACAGGTCTCTAGATGTTCCATGGTAGATACATGATTCTAGTACATGACAGCAGTGAAAGACATAATAAATCACCTCATGCTTTCCTACAGAGCCAAAAAAGAAGTGTTAGCAAAGTTCTGCAGTCACTTTACTGTGAAAAGTGCATTTGAGGGAAGCTGATGTCTCTCCATTCCCTCCCCTGAGTGGAAAAAAGCAAGTGTGCAAAAACAATTGACCATCTAAAAGAATAGTAGCCATGGCTAAAAAGGGAGCATAAAACTAAACTAGATTTTCTTTTCTGTAGAACAAAAAAAAGGGACTTTTGGGCAGCCTACACAGCATTGTGTGATTCACACAGCTGCTGTAAATAAGGTCAAAAGTGAGCAATTCTGTTTTCATTTTCACTTTCTAACAGCAGAGCAAAAAGGCTCCTGAGGTGCACGAGTTTATGAAGTGGGGTCACTGATGAACTTTCTTTCCTGAAGCAGCACAAAGTGTTTCAGTCAGTGTGTCTGTGATTCACTTCAGCCATCTGTTGGTGGAACAGAGCAGACCAGTTCCCAGCAGTTTGGGACAGGAAGTTTGTAAGAATAATACCCTTTTCCAGCTGAAAGGGCTGAGAGAGGGCAGGCAGGATGTGATTAACTTGACTGGTATTTGGCCTTGACACTAGGAATAGTGCTGGGCTTTCCACTCTGCTTTTCAGAAGTGCATGAGGTAAGCCTGGGGGCTTTTACAGATAAATGATTAGGATTTTGGCAGGGTTTTTTAAACTTTTTTCAAGTTCACACAAACCTCTGCCTTTTTCTTCCTTGAGAGCCAAAAATATCCCCCACTCTGAACACCACTGTACTGACCCCACGTCAGGCTCTGCTTTAGCTTCATGGCAAAGCAGCTGTAGGAAACTCAAGGTGCTCCTTTCCAATTTTTGGGGTGCAGGAAGTTGGGAAAAACTTAAAATCTGCTGCACAGATGATATCCCACAGCATCTAATGGAGGTGGGGTGTCTGCAGCCAGGATCTCACCGTCCTGAAACGGAGGCACAGCAAAATGAAATACGTGTTTGCATGCCCTTAGGGTTTTTGGCAGAACACCTGCTGAGAAGGTTATAAAATAAAGTTTTACT
Source organism: Petroica traversi (assembly GCA_025920805.1). Lineage (NCBI taxonomy): Eukaryota > Metazoa > Chordata > Aves > Passeriformes > Petroicidae > Petroica > Petroica traversi. Next base: position 3,340,244 of record JAHLSL010000075.1, on the reverse strand, counting down.
GGAGGGTTCCCCAGTAGGTCCCCAGTTTGCTTCACTGTCTCAGTCGTTTTTGTTGGCTTGCAGCATCCTTGAGTCTTGTTTTGGAAAAGTGATACTGACTCTTCTCACTCAGAGCTGTAACTGCTTCTGTTTCCTTGCATCTGTCCTGTTTCTGCAGGACATTTTCCTGCTTTGACAGCGATGTTGCTTGAACCTGTTCCAGCATCTTGACTTACAAATTTGATCCTGCCAGGAGAAACAAAACTTTTCAGTGTTGTGGTGTAGCAGTCAGACTAGGGACCAACATCAGCTTGGAGGGCAGCGTTTGGCAGCTGCAGGAGAAAAGAAAAGCCTCTGAAATTCAACAAATTGAACCTGTGCAAAAATGGGGGAGAGAGCCAGGCCGTGGTTTTCTGACTGTGATCCCTTTAGTCATCCCTACCCACCTGCAAGGTGCAGTGTTTGGCTTGGAGAGGGCTGGGAAAAGCTGGGGAAAGGGGAAAACCTACATGGGAAAGAAAAATCTGCTTGGCCTGCAAAGACCTAATGTGGTTTTATTTCCTTCACAGTGAACTAAGTGCCAAATCAAAAGCATTGCAACTGCAAATAGTAGAAGATGGAAATTTGGATAGTAAGTATTGAGTTATTTTGCATGATCAATGTGTGAGCTTTGCTGAGTGTTGACATAAATCCCCTTTTATTTCTGGATGGCCACAGAAACTGAGATCCATCATGGATAGAAGGAGAGTACGCTGACCAAGTGCCTCTGTTATGGTCTGGATTAATTTACAGTGAATCTTTGAGTTTCTTTCTACTCTGCTTTTCATACTGAGTGTCCCAGGTTCTGATATCCTATATTTTTTCCATCATGTAAACATTGAACAGATCCACTGTGAACCTTTTTGGTTTCAAGTTAAGCTTTTGAGTTCCTTCTGTGGCTGAAGGGGAATCCTGGGGGTTAATCCTAACTCCATCCTTTTCAAGTCCCAGAGACTGCCTAACAATTCAGGTATAAAAATCACAGTCAGGTGTAAAACACTCCTATTTTGATTATGTTGGATTAAATATAAAACATGGTCACTAAAACATTTTTGCAACTCAATTCTGTTGTTTCAGAATTATTTTTAATAATCTGTATATACACAGTTGTGAAACACCTGACTTAGGATATATGATTATTGGAGGGGTTGGAAAGTCAAATGCTTTTAAAAATATCTCTGGTATGGATGCTGTTTTTTATTTTAAAAAAATATTTAAATGGAGTCAGCAAACTTATGTTTTTTCTTGGACAAAATGTAGTCTTGACTGTACCTAAGCATCTTTAGTCCTTCAAGCAGCACATCCTAACTTTCAGCCTGATTTCCTGAAGACAAAGGTCCCAGTGGATTGCACTGAGACAATTCTCTTCCTCCCTCTCTCTGCCTCTCCATACCAATTTAGCTGTTCTTTTCCAAAAATTTGAATAGAAGACTCAGATTCATATTAATGAGCAGAGAGCTGAGTTATGTGAATAAAACGTATATAATGAATGAATAAAATAAAATCCGTGCTTGTATAATACAGGTATATGCAGGAGTTTATTATACCTGTTCAAATTGTGTTTTAGGAAATTGTTTAATACAAATTCTCAACACATGTTCTGTGCAAACCTGACCCCAAAAGGCCAGTGAAGTTTAGGAATTTTTTGTTTTGAAACTTTCTGCTTTGCACAGAAAACTAGGATTTCGTCTCTGAAATCATGCAGTACCTTTGCTAATAATTTGTCCTGGTGGAGCTGATAAAGTCAGGGGAGGAACAAGGGAACTGAAGTTTTACTAAAGTTCAAATTAAGAAACACTACTGTTGTTATGCACCAGTTTACCAGGAATCCAGATTGTCCTCTGAAATGAAAGATGCAGAAACTGGTTATGGAGATTGTCCAAGAGCCTAATAGTTAATTTCCATTTTTCCCTAAACATTCTGCATATAAAGGGGTAAAAAATGACCAGAATCAACAGTAAAAAAGTAATATTTCATGGCTCCTTTCTCTTCTGTTGTACAGGATTAGGGCAGGCTGAGGAATAGTCATAAAATGGAAAGAAAGCTGTGAAAACCATTTCTCTGCCCTGTGGTGTGGAACCATTTCTTGCAACTTTTTGCCCGAATTTTCTTCCTCTCTTCCCATATTCTGTCCCTTACACATCTGGCAGCTTAGCTGTGGACTGACCTTGCTGATTTTATTCCTGCAGGTCCTTTATCCGGGAAGGTGACTGTACCTCTAGACCTGTTCAGGAAACAGCCCTCTGGCCAGCACAGCTTTGCCCTGAGCAGGGAGAGCAGCTCAGAGCCAGGGCTGGGATCCATCAGTGCAGAGGTACTGCTGGGCTTGGGAGGGTTGGGAAGGATCTTTTCCTCCAGGAAGTGCTTGGGAATGCTCATCTCATGCTTGGACTTGTGGCTGAGTCAGAGCAGCCTGTTCTGCTTGCACAGAATTGGTGTCTTATCAAAAGAATTAACTCTGGAGTTTGGCTCAGCAAAACCTTAAAGAAGCACCAGCCAGAAAGGGTGTCCTTCTTGCCTGGCTGTCCTTCTGAGGGGCTGTTTTTCTGTCTCCTCAGTTCTCTTTTATAGAACCCAGTGAGCTGAAGGCAAGGCAGGTCTCCTCTCCAGTGCTGGCCACCAAGATCGAGAAGGATCGCACTGTGATGCCCTGCGGGACTGTGGTCACCACTGTCACTGCTGTGAGAACCAAACCTCGGCTGGAGGGGAGGTCATCCCCACTGAGCACAGGTCAGACCTCCCTGTGTCCCCTCACAGGCTCCTCCTGGGCACCAGGAGAGGCACTGGGCAGGGGGATGTCAGGAAAGTGCCGTTTTCCAGAGTTCTCTCATGTCTCGGAGTGGGGTTGTTTGTATTCCCCAGAATCAGGTTTTTAGTTTTCATGAAAACTCATTTCTTGCAAGAGGAGCAGTTAATGCTTCTTTTAATACATGCTGTAAATCTTCACCATGGTGTGGATTTTGGTGGATGGTTTTTCACATGGCAAATACATCAGACTCTCAGAGGTTTGCTGATGACAAACCACCCTGTGCCTTTTAACCTTGATCTCTGTTATCATCTCTGATGAAGGTTGGTTTTACCTGGTGACAAAATACTTCTCAGCATGTCCTCCAGGAGCAGATTTTCCAATTTTTCTTGCCAAAATTATAAAAGTAAAACCTGTGAACAGTCTTGGTGTGAAGCCTCACAGAGATCTCTGTTATTTTAAGTTGTTCAAGCAGATCTTTCATTTAAGTGGATGTTGTCTAATTCATTAAGTAGAATGTTTAAAAACATTCTTTAATGTTTTAAACATTGAAGAATGCTTAAAAAAAATTCTCACACTTCGCTGGCCTTTTGGGGTCAGGTTTACCACAGAACATGTGTTGAGAATTTCTATTAAACAATTTTCTCAAACAGTTATGATTTGAACAGACACAACTGTATAATAAATTCTTATTAATGTAATAGAAAATGTCTTGACCAGTTCAAATGACCAAAAAACTTGGTCCTCAGATTCTCCTGTGAAAACTCCAGTTAAAGTAAAGGTGACTGAAAAGGATTTCACTGCTGAAGCTCTCCATTCTCATGGTGCTCCAGTCAGCAAGACTTTGTCATCTTCAGATACAGGTAATAAAAATGTTTGAAGCTGCTGAGGAGAGCATTTCTCTGTTCTGCACGTGGGATTAATGTGATCCTGTTAAAATGACAGCCAACCCTTAGGCTGCTGCCTGTCAGCAGCACTGGGGTGTTTGTGTTACAAAGCATTGTGGTTTGGGGTATGGCAGTCTTGCAGTAAAAGTCTGCTTTTAATTGGCAATTTAAATTACTGGTTTTGAATAAATAACAATGAGCTGTGGTTTGGAACGGGGAGGTGACTGCAGAAAAGCCAAAAGTAAATGTTTTCTATTACTTTTGAATGAAAGATCCCCCCTTTCATAAAGGCATGGAGGGTGCTGCACTAAATTAAAACCCTGTGACTTAAAACCCTGTGACTTAGAGACAGGGACCTCTAAGTCCCCTGTGTCTGAAGAGAAGGCAAAGGCTGGAGTGGTGGAAAGAAGACTCAGTTCTCTTTCTAGCCCTGCCACTGGGCTTTTTCTGGGCCTGCTGTGCCCATTTGTCCCCCTTCCAAAGCCACCTGGATACAGCTGAAGTGCCTTCAGAATGTCAGGTGACATTGACAATAACTTTAATTATAAATCCATTTTGAATTGTATATAAACCTGATTTGTCTCTGGGGACTTCACCTTTTTTCAGCACATTTTCCAGTCCTGTGTGTGGTCACCACTGAACCTTTCAGTGACTCTGTGGGCAGCAGCAGTGACAGATGTGACCCAGTGTGGCTGCCAGTGACACCTGGTGTGGAGTTCACTTGGCTTTGTACAGATCTGAGTGGCCATGGGACAATCTGGAGATGATCTGAGCTGCTCCTGGCACAGTCAGGAGGTTTCTGAGAGACAGAATTGTGTTGGCCAGCACATATGGGGAAGGGAAAGAAGCAATAACCATGAAGAGCTGTGAAAGCACTTGGATCTTTTCCTATCTCTAGGAGAAGAAATTCTGTCATATCATCAACCAGCATGGTATTACTACATCAATTTGGGAAATGTTAAGATAGTGCAAGACTTGTGAGTTGACTCTCTGAAGTGTTTATAGTATGAAAGACACAAAATACTTACTGGAGGACTCACCTGGGAACAGCTTATTCCTTATTGTTACAGACAATGTTTTTATTGGGAGTGCAGGGGGATTTCTGTGAGGTGTTTATACAGAATTACAGGAAGAATTACTCATTAGAACTAAAGCCAAATGGAAGAAATACAAAGAAGCTTTTGGCATGGCATAACTTAGGTGAAAGTTACTACAATCATCATATTATAACATATTACAAACATGGCAAAATAGCAGCAATCTCTCTGGAAAAGATGCTGTGTCTGTGCCAGAGTTCTGAGTGATGACAACAATAGGAATTAAAGCAGGGGCTGGGGAGATGGGAACAGTCAAGGTTTGTGATGAGTGTGCAGACATGCACACCCCTTGTGCACACAAATTCCTAAATTCCAGGCCTCATCTTTAATTACATCAATGTCACAGCAACAAAAGGCACTGCTCAGTGTAGTTAACACTGGTGCTATTCCTGCCTCTGTTCTTTTTGTGGTTGTTAAAACTACTGCCAGAAAAGTTCACCTCAGGCAATGAAACATGGGGATTTTTGTCTTTTGACTTTCTTAGCCTTGTTTGTTCCTGAGCTTGATGAATTTAATTAATGTGTATTTGTGTCCTAGATGCCAGAAAGGGCCATGCTTAAAAATAAACTTGTGTTTGTCACAAAAGAGCATTTTATACAGAAGATTTAATATTCCTGTGCAGTGGTTGGAGGGGAAAATGGGGTGGACTTTACAGGATTTGGAGGCAGCCACTTTGCCTTCCCCATTCCATCAGAGTTCCATTAGCAAATCTGGAAATGCTGAGCAGGGATGTCTGGAAAAGGAGCAAAATAACAAAAAAGCTACCTGAGGAAGTAGCATCATGTGCCAGCCTTGTACCATGTTAGAACTGTGGCTCTTCCTGACTGTGATAACTCATGATGTCCCCTCTGTCACCACAGGGTAGCAATGCATTGAAATAATGGGATGTTTTGTCCAGGCTTCCAGAAGCTCCTTTGTTCTCATGGACAAGATTTGTAAAGTGCCACTTTGGTACCTTTTCTCCAAAAATTGGTGACAGGAGGGAAAGACAGGACCTGAACATCGGGTGGTGAATTAGAAGGTTTATGGTGTTTATGCCATTTCTGTGAATTTTAAGTCAAGGACAAACTCCTCCTGTCTCTGCTGTGTTTTTTCCCTGTTTTTCCTTCTCCCCTCTGAAATGATCCTTTCTTTGCAGAGCTGCTGGTACTGAATGGCACCGACCCTGTGGCAGAGGCAGCCATTCGGCAGCTGAGCGAGTCTGCAAAGCAGAAGCTGAAATCTCCTCGGAAGAAAAGCACCATTATCATATCAGGGGTGTCCAAGGTAGAGCAGAAAACAACACTTACAGTTAATGTCTAGCTCTGAAAAGCCTTTTCTGCACTGACTGCAGTGTTAACGTGGCTTTTGCTGTCTCTGCAGAATCCAGTTTTGTGTGCCAGGTTATTTCTGGGACTGTTTCAAGTTAAGCCAAATCAGGATGTTGGGTTCTGATTGTTAGATTTGACAGCCTGACTAAAATACTTGGACAGGAGTGGTGTTAGGGATTTGGGAAAATCAATTTAGGTGAGAAGAGAGGATAATCCTTCTCTTTGTTTCACCCATGTAGGGAAGATGCACAGAAAAAGTATAAAATATTTTTCTGCCTTTTTTTCAAAGCTGTTAAAACCCTCTGGAAAACCTCTGGTTGTCTGGTCTCTGTTCAGAGGGAGGGCAAACTGGGAGACAAGATTAAACACTTTGATGGTAATTTTCTTAAAAGGACCAAAATATTCTCTGTGTATGCTGACACTTCATTACAGCAGCACATATAGGGGAGTCCTGTTGTTTGTAGTGGGGCCTGGGGTAGGTGGAAGACATTTACTAAATTCATTTTTTCACTCATTTGGCCTTTGTAACATGATTTAAACTTTGCTAAATGCTCCTCTCCTTTAGTAGAGCTAAGGAAGCTTCAGGTGTATTGCTTGCTGAGCAATACAAGAGTAGAGAGTGAAAATAACTCTTGCAGGGAGGTTTGTTCTTCTCCAGCAGGATGCCTTGTGTCAGTGTTGTCTCTTATTTCCACTGGGCAGACCTCTTTATCTCAGGACAGTGAAGCTTCACTGATGATGGACTATGCTGCAGCCATGGACAGCTCCTGCAGGGAAGCAGATCCACCCACTGTGGAGGAAGCTGTTGCAAAAATCACCTCTGATGAAAAGCAGTCATTGGGTGCTTCAGAAAGAGTCCCTGGTACTGACCCACAGCAGAGCACCCACAAGGCCTGGGGTCTGGAGAATGGCAGCCAGCAGTGGGACACCAGCACACTCTTAGACCAGACCTCTGAAGAAATATCTGGGAGCTCATTAAGTGTTTCAGAAACTGGGAGCATGAAAAAATCTAAAGGTACATAATCCACACTTCCCCTTCAGTGACTGCTTTCTCTGTGTAATTGGCTGCAGTGGTCCATCCTTTCTTATTGATTTTTTTGTCCTTCAGGCTCCTTGTGATTGTGGTGTTGGTTGAAGCTGTTTTGCTTTCAGCTCTCTGAGCCAGCTCAGGCTTTCTCACCCTCCCCTCCATAAGGAAACATCTCACCCTTAGAAGCTGGCAGCTCACTACGCCCAACTCAGTTATTTAGGGGAGAAATAACATTTTCAATTCCTCAAGTAAAACTGGGTCCTTGTAACCCAGGACTATTGGCAGCCCCCTTACCAAGGTGAAAATGGCAGGGATCCACAGTTTTTTTTCCAATACATTCCTCCTCCTCCTTCACATCTCTGAGCACAAGGCTCCCCTGCCCTCACTAAAGTGAGTGTTCAGGAAGCACCACAGCTGAAGCACAAACTGCCTGGTTGAACAGATTCTCCTGCTAAGGAAAATTGAATAAATGGTAATTTAATGGCATCAGATCATTTTGCTTAGATAGTCACACACGTGAATAGCTGCAGTTTGGAAATGTCTTAGGGTTCTTTGTGTTTCCTTGGTAAATCCAGGAACCTGTGAACACTGGTCTGTGGTAAACACAGGGGCTCTTAGGAAGCATTACAAAAGGGCCAGTGCAGTGGACTGCCCCAAACAGGCACAGAGGTTGCAACTTAAAGTTGCAAAAAGTACTGGGGTTTTCACCCATATCCATCCCTCTCTGCTTTATTATTTTCCATCCTTTCCTTGCCCAGAGATCCTGGAAAATGGCTCACTACAAAGCCTCCCTATTTTAGTGGATTATCACCCCCCCACACACAGGGCAGACACTGGAGCTCTTTGTCAGGACTCTCCCTTAGAGCATCAGATTCTCTGGCCTTCCCACAGCTGTGCTGCTCCACATGAGAGATCAGGAGGGTACAGCCACAATCCCTGTCACACACAGGCTCAGGCACTGGAAGGCCTTAAATGTGTTTGGGGTGAGAGGAGCAGGTTAATTGTCAAGGGATTTGTCTCATTTTGGAGCCTGGAAAAGTTCAGGAGCTGTGTGAGAAAGTGCAAAACCTCTGGGCTCTTCTTCGACATGTTATTCTAAAACAAGCAGGTGGAAGTTTGTATGTGAGCTGTTGTCTGGTTTTGGGTTTCCCTGTGCAAAGAGATCAGGCTTCTAAAGATCCTTTTCACACAATTCAGTGTAAGAGTGCTAAAAACTGCAAAATATCTCTGAGAGAGTTGTATCGTCTTGAAAAAATACTTGAAAAAATCTGGCTCAAATCCCTTTCATTATACACAGATTCTTTGTTGGAAGTCTTGAATCTCTGCTTTGTCACAGCTGAGTAGCTTTTATGGAGTAAGATAGGAAAACATTTCAACCTCCCTGCCTCCAGTGAGCTGTGAATAGTTCAAGGCTTCTGTTTGTCAAATACTTTCCCTAAAAAAAAAAAAAAAACCAGAAAAAAACAAACACCAAAAAAACCCACCATAAATAAAACCACAAATGCAACAACAAAAAACCCAAACACAGCAAAAAAAAACCCAAACAAAACCCCTTCTGCTTTGAAAAGCCTTTTGTGTGTGTTAATGTCTTAAAGTTAGCACTTTTTTTTACTCTTGCATATTTTGTTTGTTTTTTTACCTTTCTGACTTCCTCTTTCTTACCCATTCCCTTTTATAAACTTAAGATGACTACTATGCCAGCCAGAATTAATTACCTACACAGTAAGTTATTGTTGTCTTTTTTTTTTTATCCCTAAGAAAATGTAGCTTTACAATGAGACCCTCATTGTAAAAACTGAAGCAAAAATTAGTTTGGCACCCATTTTCTTCTTCCCCCATCCATTCCTTTTCTCCTTCCAAAATTACCTTCCTGTGCTCAGGTGTCTCAGCAGAACAGTCTGCTGTGACAAGTCATCCTTCTGGTGGTTGTTCTGTCCAGGAGGGTCACACAGAGAGGGCACCAAGGATGGCTTGGAGAGGTTCCTGATCTCTCTCTATCTTGACAATTGCTGTAAATCTGGTAATCAATCAAAATCTGCTCATGTGTGACTCCATAACTGGATATAGATATGCACAAAATTTATTTAAAAACCTGCTGCTCACAGTTTTCTAGATGAACCATTTCTAGCCTAACTTGTAGAGCTACCAGGACCTGAGGTATCTACAAAATCAGCAGGTATTTACAAAACCACCCATGTAAAAACTGTTTTGGAAGTTGGGATGGAATGGAAAGCAATCTCTATTCGTACCCTCGTAGATATGGAAGGAAATCTTCCCCCATTTGCACAAATGAGATCCAGGAGTGCTCCCACCCCCACAAGCATTTTCAGAACACCCTTTCATTAGTGCAGTGAGTTCCTAGAGTGCTCTCTGCTCATCTCCTGGTGCGGGGGCAGGGCTGGCATGTGGATCCTGTTGCACTGAAGGCATAAGCATGCAAACAGCACAAAAACCAGCACAAAAGCCAGCCCAAAAAGCAGCAGGAGCAGTGCCAGGCTGCTGCCCTGCCCTGCCCTGCCTCCTCCCAGGGCTGCATGTCTCCACAGCAGCCACAGCCACTGCCAGGCAGCACACTCCAGCCTGGCTACAGGCTGCTGGGTATGTGCCAAGCTTCCAGGCAGCAGTGGCTGAACACCAGGGAGCTCTCGTGTCCAGGGGCTGCTGCTTGTGCTGAGCCTGTGCTGCTCTCGGGGAAGGGCTGCCCGTGGTTTCTCAGCTGCAGGGAGTTGTCCCAGGCCACCAGCACAGTTTTTGGAGTGTTCTTAGTTCGGTGCTGTTTCCTGGTGTGGGAAATCAGAGTGAATGACAGAATGGATGGGACTAAAAATCTGCTTAGGGATAAATCCTTGTGTCCTGGTGCTGCTGGCACGGCTTCAGCTGCAGCTGCCAGGGCTGCTGGGCAGAACAGCTGCCTGCTCAAACAGGAGCAGTGAGGCCTCTGCACATCAACAACTGTCAGTGTCCTGGGTGGAACACTGCTTCTTTCATGCTGCTGACAACAGCTTGAAGTGGTACTGCCTTGCCAGAGAGATCAGTCTGAGGCTGATGGGAGGGCAGTCAAGGTTCAGATCCACGAGTTCTGGTTGCTTTCAGCTGATTTCTGCTTCCCATCCCATTGTGCCCTGTGAGGAGAGTCTCAGCAGCTGCCAGAAAAAACATGCTGGAATATCCTCCCAGGTGCTGAGTGCTCAGCCCTTAAAGTACAAAGTAATAAACCCAAGTACATGTTTGTGACTGTTCTGGTGTGTACAAAGCAGCATCTGGCTGCCATGAAATACCTGTTCTGCAGCTGTCACTGTGCAAAGTGACATGCCCTTTTCAGGTCCTCAGGGGACAAACATTTAATTCTGACCCATGGAAGAACTGCTCTGTGTGTTGCTTTTTGTGTCCATTTGCAATGGGAGGAAAAGCAGAATCAAGACCATGCAGTGACAGGAATTAATAGCTGAACTGAGAAAGGATCAGGAAACCTGATAGTGGTGCAGGGGGGAGGTGTGAAAGCTTTGCCAAGGAGGTGACTGACCCTACATGCAAGTCTGGCTGTCAGAAGCTCCTGTGCTGGCTTGTCACCTGGGTCCTTCTCTGTTCAGATGGGCCCCTGCCACCTGGGACACCACCCCTGCCCAATTCCATCCAAAACTGCTGCTATTTTAACACAGAGCTGATGTCCCAACACCAGGCTGAGTGGTGCTGGTAGCCTGGAGCAGTGTCCCTGCCAGCTGCACACCAGGCACATGGGCACACATGGAGAGGGAGGGCGGAATTTGGCAGAATGGCTGCAAAAACAACCCAGGCTTGCAAAGAGAGGAGCAGTGATAGCTGCTGTTGGCAGCATGAATCCCTGGTGAGATGACAGCTGCAATTGCCTTGGCTGCATGCTGGGTTTGACATGGGGTCAAGGGAAGGAACACAGCTAAACAAAGCAACTTAATTTACCACAGGAGGGATTTGGGCAGACTTCTGAACCTGTTGGAAGCAGATGTAATATTATTTTTAATCTGCTTGAAGTGCATTGCTATTCCTAACGGGGTTTTAGAATAGCAAATGCTTTGTGAGTGTTACTCTGGGTGGTGCTGCTGAATTCGTACAGAACACCTGCTGCCTGGCTTGTACAGAACCACTGCACACACGTTTACTGCCAGGTACTCTTGTCCTGCACCTCAAATTAAAATTTGCTTCACATGGTATCTCACAGGCTGATCTTCACCTCCTTTGATCTCTGAAACAACAAAGAGTAACATTATTTCCTCTCTTTCATTCTTTTTTATAAAATCCTTTCTACTTCACTGGTTGGAAAGATTGGATGTGCCTCTTTGGCACGTGAAAGCCCAGAAACCCACACCAGTTGCTGTGCATGTGTGTGTGACCACTAGCCTGGCCTCCAGAAGAGCATTTGGAACTAAATCAGAGGATCAGCTTTTCTCAGTGGTGCTGCAGCTAAAGGTGAGCTTCAGGAGACTGAAGCCTGTTCTGTCTAAAGTGTCCTGCACTTTCTTCCTTCCACAGGTGGGATTTTGAAGAAAAGCGCGAAGCTGTTTTTCCGCCGGCAGCATCACCAGAAGGACCCAGGCATGAGCCAGTCCCACAACGACCTGGTGTTCCTGCAGCAGCCTCTGTCAGAGGAGGGCCGCAAGAAGGGGGGGACACTCTCGCGAATTCTGAGCAAGAAGCTCCTCTCCAGGAACAAGAGCAAGAGCAAACTGAACGGTGCTTCAGGAGAGCCGTACCTATAAACCCGAACCCTCTCCAATGGGATCCCTGCTCACCAGTTGAGCACTTGTTTACAGAGCAGTACTAGAGAATTCAAATATGGCTGATGACTTGCATAAAAGGATGTTCACTATTAACAGTGGTCTTTTGGGTTTATTTTTCCAAAACGCTCTTTCTCTCTGATGATGAAGTTGCTCCTCCAAATACAAGCAGTGCTGTGTCCTGACAGCTTTTGGAGGAGCGTGTGGTTTCTTGTGGAAGAGGAGGGAGGATGGGCAGTGGTGCAGGTGGGGACCTGGGGTGCCCTGGGAAGAGCATTTCCAGCAATTAATGTCCCTGTGCCCAGCCCTGGAGGCACCTCTGGGTGCTGTGTCCAGCTCTGGCCCCTCAGCACAGCAGGGCCAGGGAGCTCCTGGAGCGGGGCCAGCGGAGGCTGCGCAGCTGAGGAAGGGCCTGGAGCATCTCCGTGCCCAGGAAAGGCTGAGGGAGCTGGGGCTGCTCAGCCTGGAGAGGAGCCCCAGCTGAGAGGGGCCCTGAGCCCTGGCTGTCCCTGGCTGTCCCTGGCTGTCCCTGTGTCAGGCAGGGGCAGAGCAGGGCCCAGGCTCTGCTCCGGGGCCCAGCAATGGCACCAGAGCCACGGGCAGGGACTGAGCCCAGCAATTCCCCTGCACAGGAGGCACAGCTTCTTCATTGTGCACTGACCATGCACTGGGACAGATTGCCCAGAGAGGCTGTGGATTCTCCTTCCCTGGAGATATTCCAGACTGTTTGGACACAAACCTGTGCTCTGGGATGACCCTGCTGGAGCAGGGAGGTGGCACCAAATGACCCCACTGTGACTTCCAGCCTGACTGATCCTGTGGGGAGGACCCAAAGGTGATCACCTGATTTACATCAACAGGGAGCTCAGAACTGAAACCTCACACCTCGTTGATGTGACTGAACCTCTACAGAGAGAAGACACCGCTATCACCCTCACTGCAGCCTGCAACAGTAGCAACTGATTTTTCTACTCAGACTGAAAAGGGGGAAAAAAAAAAAAAAAGAGGCCCAGATGCAGTTTGTGTTGTAATTTGGACACGGGTGAATGTTCAGAAGCAGAAGGAAAATGCTGACTCAGACACCCTACTGTAAAAACTGTCGCCTGCTGTAATCACTGCTCGGCCCATGTAGGTGGAGAGATGCCTTTGATATTAGCCATAAATCAATAAATTATGCAAATACCAATACTAGCATATTGTTTAATGTTCTGCTTTTAAAAAGATAAGCTTAAAAAAACAGAACTTGTTCTTTATTTTAAATCTACTTGAATCTACTCGCAAACGAAGTACTTGCAAAGTCTTACATGTAGCTTTTCTTCCCTGTGTGAGGAGCTGTATTGCTGATGCAAAAACTCATCTTAGGGGCTCTAATTCCTTCTCCCAAGTGCTTGTTAGACAAGTACATAAAGCATCATATCAAATAAAAGCAGTAAGTGGTGAATAGAGCATAGTTAACCCTTTTTACTGGAAAGCTTGTCTTACTTGCCAAACACTTACTGAGATCTTAAAAAACACAGCTGTGAAGAAAGCTTTTGAAAAAATAATTCCCTTAGTTCAGTTTCTAGGTCTACCAGTGTTGTCACATGCTGAGTGGTTGGTTAGATGATTTTTTTAACCTTTTTTCCTTGCTAAATATTGCAGCTGGCTCCTTTAGTCTAAAATGAAAAACTGATGGAAGTAAGGGCATATTTCTCATTTTGGCTGTTGAGAAGAGTAAGATGTCAGTATTTCACAGGTACCACCTTTCATGCTTTACCTGTACTTTTCCATCATCTGTATTCCTGCTGAGGACAAAGGACCAAGCCTGTTCTCTTCAGCCAAGAAAAACATCCATTCATTCCAACTAAATTACTGACATGGATGGATGATAGACCTTGTGCCTACTTTGCCAACAGTGATTTTTCCCCTGGCCCCTTTCCTCCCTTTAAGCTATCCAACACTTTGGCAGATTATTTGGGCTTTCAACTTGAAGCATTCATCAAAATAGAAAGTCACTTAAGAATAGAAATAGATTTCAAAACTTCTGACAGACTCAAGGTTCCCTGGTAAATCAATATCAAAGTAGAGGGGGTTTGGTTTCTTTTTTACCAAGAAAATACTAAAACTGAACTGTCAAAATCTTTTAACTGTTTAAAAATTCTGTTTATGTGTAACCTCCTAAGATCACTGTGGTAGTACAGTAGCCCAGACTATCAAATAGTTGTATGTTTAAGCATGCTGCTTGTTATGAAAACACTTGAAGGCATTTTAATGTTCTGTATTTTGAAAATTGGTTACGAATGAATCTTCTGGAGCTTAGAAATGTGCTTAGAAATCCCAGTTCAGTAATACAGGTTTGTCCAGCCTGAATGTGCCTGAACAGTTTTATTTCTAATTTAATACAAAGTAGAAGTTTTGTTTTGTCATTTGTCCTACAGTGGTTCATGATGTGAGCATTAAAACCTCTGATGTCATAGTCACTCAGCAGACACTTTTTCTCTTGATTTTACCACGAACTTTCTGTGTTATGGGGCAGGGTGGGGGTCAAGTCCCTGCCGTATTTAAATGCTCAGTCTTTGTTGCTGAAGGAGAAAACCACAACTGGTCACTAAATTCAAGAAATCCATGGGCAGCAGATCCATACACTAAAAACACAGAGCTGTGGAATTGGGAACGTAGAGGCAGCACAGAACACTATTTATCTTGTCTTGTTAAATTACTGAGCTGGGATTTGAATTTACAGAAGCTTTAGCACGTGCTGTAGAACGGGATGAAATAACACTGAATAACTTGCAGGATACAGGAGTAGGGTTTGCTTGTAACTTACCTCAGAGAATGGATACCTATGAAAAAAGTGGTTTTTTGGTTCATCTTAAGGTCTTGATGATCATTTGAATGCTTGTCTTGATGGTGGGAATGAAGAACATTCTTTACTGCTAACTGTGTGAAGGTTTTGGGCTCACATGTGTTGAGACAGAATTAATTCTTCAGATGAGGAGAGCAAGGCATTGGTGTAAAAAGGGAATCTTGTTTTTTACTTGCCGTCACTCCTCAGGAAAATAAACATTGTTTGGTTTGATGTTGGATCTCTGTATCTGCCTGGTATGTTCCTCACCCCAGCTTACTCCTCTGCAAATAATTCAAGTCCTGCTGTAAAAGCAAGCTAAGGCACTAAACACAAAGGGATAATTGAGTTACTCAGTCATGACAAGCCCAAAGACCCACAACACTGAATCCCATTCCCTCCTTAGGTTGTCATTTAAGATCAGGAGATCAGAGGATGTACCTTTTTTGTGTATTTGGGTCAGGGTGAGCAGGATCTTTACAACCTGCAGGACCCACACTGCAGATTTGGGTCAGAAAGGCTGGATTTGTCAACTGGCACAAGTAACACCATGATGTGTCCTGTGTGGTTTGTGAAGGATGCCAGAGGGAATCAACTTCTGTGTTTTGTAATTTGATCCATTGTTCAAATGTCTGGTAATTAAAATTACAAAGAGTTTTAATAACTACCCACTTGAACAGTAGATAAAATCTTTACATGGTATTATTACACTGAAAACTTCCTGTTCACTGCCTTGCCATTTAATGATGTCAGATCAGGAGACTGAAAAAATGAGAAATATTAATTCCTTTTTGTCCCTTTTCTCACCCTTTTGTGTTTCTGGTGTTGTGCCCAGCAAAGAGTATTTATTTCATGAGGATTACAAGATGAAGGTGTGCTTTTCCTTTCTAAAGAATTTTTCTGCCAATAGCTGAAACCTCTTAATCTGTGTTTGTGATTTGTTTTGCTTTTTGGTGTTTAAATTTGCCTCGGTGGAGACAAGCCCTATCCTCTCCAAGATTTGCCTTAGCTTTAGTGTGAATTTTGACTGAGTAAATAGTACAAGAATTAAATTGCTCTTTGTAGATGAAAGCAATAAAACTACCTAATATCTCCAGTGGGAATACAAGCTAAGTAACTTTCTTGAAGTGATCAAGATCATTTTCAAAGTTACTTCAAAGAGGAGGGGAGGACTTTATCCCTAAGTCATTGGTATTTTATATCCTGCTTGCCCCAGGAAGAAATTACAGTCATTTCACTCCTAACAGTGTATGAAACTTGGGAATCGGACGCAGAAGAAATACCAGGGTGGAAAAAAGTTCATTTTGAAAGCAAAATACCTTTGCCAAACTTCTTCAACTTACTGGACAGGTCATCCACTGTGCAGGCATAAATACTGGGTTTTATTCTTATGTTTTCTGACAGATTCTCTTTTTCCCTGCACTTTCTTTGGGAGACAGGTTGGGCCTCCAGGCTATACAGACCTTGTAATGTCTTGCTCTTGAGAGGACTGGATTTATTTTGATGAAACTGCTATTTTGATGAAATTGGCTGGCAATTACACCAGTTTTGGGCATCAGTGGAATTTTACAGCATTTCCTGCTGGTTCTAGGTGCTTTTCAAGTGAAAACTTTCTGCTGTGTATTTCTTGCAGTTTTAGTGTTCTTGATGTGCAAAACGTCATAGGAAAAAACCAAAGTTGAAAGCATAAAATCCTACCAAACGTGGATGGGGAAGCAAAACAAGAACTTTGTTCTTGTTTTAGCACCTTTTTCAGGTCTGGTAGCTCTGGCTGTTACAAGGAGCAAGGTGAGAGCTGTCTGGATTTTTCAGTTGAGTTCACTGCCGGTTTCAGTTTGGAGAGCTGAGGTTTGAAATAAGTGCTTATCCTGGTGCAGAATTTACTGTGCCATAGCTCGGGGCTAAGACATTCCTGCTCTGAGTGGGAACAGCTGACCTCATGCTTTGACCTCCCCAGGACCTAAGTGGATTTATTCGTGTGTTTAAAGTCAGCATATGCTTCTGCACATTGCTAAGCCTCAGCCTTGGTGACAAACAACTCCAGATTAATTATATAACAAGGGTGATTACTTTAAGTTAAGGGTGAATAACACCACTCAGGATATCCAAACTGCTGCTATGCAAGGTGCTGGCATGGTGTGAAAATAGCTGGGAAGGATGGATCCAAGGTCTTTCCAGTATTTCCCAATGATGTATTATGGTCTGTAATATTCCAGGTGGGATAAACAATTTTTCTTTCTAGCATCAACTGTCATAGTCACTTCTTCTGTGGTGTGTTTTTCTTCCTGTGCATACATAAACTTAGGTTGATGCAGTTGTGAAATTTATGATGTACAGATTTATGATATCACTACAAAAACCTAAGAGGACTTTTTTTAAGAAGTAACTCCTGCTGTACATACAATAAAAGCCAATTGTCTTTGTGTGGTGTGCTGTCCTACAAACCCAGGTGTAACAGATGGTTTTCCACTCTCCTTCACTAATTTGACCTGTTGCTTAACACAGACCATTCACCTGTTTGTTCAGGAGCAGAGTTCTTTCCTGATAACCCTGGCCTATCAGGAATTGGCCTAACACGGATTGGGTGGGAATGTAATGGCAGAAGGAATTGTAGAGCTCATTGTGGTTACTCATTATTTTTTTCTCTCAGTTATGTTGCAATATCCTGAATTAGGGGGTAAAGGGGGAGGAGTGTTAGGGCCTGGATCCTATGGGGAAGACACCAGTACAAAAAGGAGCACAGCCTGGGAATTAGGTTCTCTTGTGATGATTGTAGTGAAAAGTTTTATGTTATAAATCAGTGCTGCCACAAAGCCCTACCAGACTGACGGGAAAAAAACCAACCCCAACATTAAAACCTCAACAACAACAAAGAAAACCCAACAAAACAAATAAAAGGCATTCACATGAAAATAGCCACAATAATGTTTCTATTTCCCCTCCAAAGCTGAGGGCTGTACCATCTTTTACAAGGAAATGATACATTCCCTTACTGGAAGGTACTGCCCACATTTATATGCCTGTTTATTTCATATTCTTGAAGTGCTTAGCCCAAATTTCCTGATAGTCTATTAACAAACCTTCACCCTTTTCCTCCTGGCTGTAATCTGGGGTGAGGTTTCTTACTTTGTGTGACGTCATTCCTGTACATTAGCAAAAGTGACAAGAGGGGGAGCAGGAATGGATGTAGCTCTAAGTGTGGCACTATGCTCTTCCCTCCAGTTCATCATTTTAAACAATAAATGTAAAGTATCTTCAGTTTTTCACTTACCCAGGTGAGCCTGGCATAAGATGCAACTTCACAGTCTGAGGTTAATGCTGAAAAAACCCCAGTTTTGGAGCTGCAGGATCCAGACTCACATGCATTGTACACATACAGAGAACTATTCTGAAATAATTTATACTTCCTCTGACGAAGTTAAGGCACTGCATGTAGGATAAACCACTCTGGTGTGCTGGATGCTGGAGAAAAACAGGCAGAAGTCCATGTGAGGATGCACTGAGATATAAAGGGAAAATTGATAAAAACAGACTATACAAAAACTACCAGTCAGTTTCAGCCCTTGAAAAAGCAAATTATTTGTAATGCAGTTAGATCTTTGAAAATCTCCCCTTATTACTCCTGTAGCCATTTAAAACTGCATGTTTGTCATTTTGAAAGAAGGAATGGTTCCCCATCCTGAAATTAACACTGTTTTGCCAAGTACAATATTGTGAAAATTCAAATGCTGCATTGTTTCTGTTTCCCCAAGCACCTGACAAGACAGTCACGGTATGGCCATGAATGCTGCCCTGGGGTAGATCAGGAAGAGCATTTCCAGCAGGTCAGGGGTGATCCTGTGCTCTGCCCAGCCCTGCAGGCACCTCTGGGTTCTGTGTCCAGCTCTGGATCCTCAGGACAGGAGGGACAGAGCTCCTGGAGTGGGACCAGTGGAGGGTGACAAAATAAGGGACTGGAGCATCTCTGCTTTGAGGAAAGGCTGAGGGAGCTGGGGCTGTTCAGTATAAAGAGACCTCTGAGAGGGAATCTCATTAATGTCTATAAATTGCTAAAGGGGGGATGCCCAGAGGATGGATGCAGCAGGACAAGAGGAACTGGCAGAAACTGATGCCCAGGGAGGTCCACCTGAAGATGAGGAAGAATTTCTTCCCTGGGTCGTGCCCAAGCCCTGGGACAGATTGTCCAGAGAGGGTGTAGAGTCTCCTCACTGGGGATATTCCAGAACCACCTGGATACAGCCCTGTGCTCTGGGGTGACTCTGCTTGAGTAGGGAGGTTGGACCTGGTGACCCACTGAGGTCCCTCCCAGCCTGACCCATTCTCAGAATACTCTGTACACATCTCTTTTGAAACTGTGCAGAAGGGTTTGTGGGGTGGGTGAGAATCAAAAAATCCCCTGGCCTTTGCCAGTTGTTAAAGATGTAGCCAGATGTGAGAACAGCACATTCCCTGGAGAAAACAGAGCTGATTCCCACCACCCTTTGATCTCCAGGGTTGTTCTTACAGTGAAAGCTGGCCAGACACACCATGGTGGCAGAGAGCACTGCGTAAAGTGGGAGGTCTCCACTGCAGGCAATTTCTCAGCAAAGCAAAAAATTGGGGCATCTTGCCTGAATACAAAAAGCCTGCGTGCTTCTTGCCCTGGCCACTGCCTGGAGTAGTGGAATAACCTGAAGTTTTAAACCCCCTAAATGATTTGTGCTGGCAGGACCAGCAGGGCTGTGCCCTGACAGATCATGGTAATGCCACAATAGTGAGATTTAGGAATCACAGAATCATTTAGGTTGGAAAATACCTACGAGATGATTGAGTCCAACCCATGACCGATGCCCACCTTGTCACCAGCTCAGAGCACTGAGTGCCACATCCAGCTGTTCCTTGGACACCACCAGGGATGGAGACTCCAACACCTCCCTGGGCACTGTTCCCATGTCTAATCACCCTTTCAGTGAAGAAAATCCTAATGCTCATCCTGAACCTCCCCTGGTGCAATTTGAGACTATGGAGCACTGAAGCTCAGTGAGGCTTGCATGAGGAGCCACAGGCACTCATTGCCAGGGCTTGGCTGAGGAAACTCCACAGGGCCAACAGCCCATCGGGTGCCTGAGGTGGCTTTTGTCCAGAAAAGGGCAACAAAGCTGGGCACGGGTCTGGAGCAGAAGCCCTGTGAGGAGTGTCTGAGGGAGCTGCGGGTGTTCAGCCTGCAGTAAAGGAGGCTCAGAGGTGATGTTTCTGCTCCCTGTGCAGCCAGGTGGGAATCGTGCTCTGCTCCCAGGGAACAGGGACAGGGCGAGGGGGAATGACCTAAACTGCACCAGGGGAGAGTCAGGTCGGACATCGGGAAGAACTTCCCTGTGATTGAACATTGGAACGGGCAGCTCAGGGACGCCGTGCAGTGCCCATCCCTGGATGTGCCTAAGGCATCCCGGCCGTGGCACCCAGCGCGGTGCTCTGATGGACACGGTGGTGTTGGGTCCCAGCACCATCCCGGAGTTCTTTTCCACCCCAACCTGTGACTGTTTCTGCCAACCCTCCCGCCAGCCCGCTCGGGGCCGCCTCCCCCGCGGCCGCCACTGAAACCCGGCGAGAGCCACCCGGG
>JAHLSL010000075.1:3288273-3319582 GCA_025920805.1 Petroica traversi | reverse complement strand
CCCGCGGGCTCGGCCGGGCAGGGCACGGAACGCTGCGGGAGCGGCCTGGGCTTGGCCGAGGGGGCCGGGGATGGAGGGGAGGTGGGAGCTCCCAGGTGCCGAGGGCGTGATCCGGAGGGAAGAGGTAGAGGAGGAGGAGGAGGGAGGTGTGGGGATGCTGCCCTGCCCCGCCGTGTGCCCTGCGGGAAGGTGCGGTGGGCGCCCGAGGAGACAAAAGGAGCGGAGCCGCGGACTGCGGGGCTTGGCACACACGTGAAATGTTCTGCAGTACGCTGGGTTTCTGCTCAGAGCCATTAAACTTTGCATGTAGTTTATTCACATGGTTGCTGCGAAGGGCAGGTGCTGTGTTACTCCGTGCCCCCCTGACTGGCGTAGAAATCGTTCCCCTCCTCCTCCTTCTCAACAATAATTGATAGAATTGCCCTAATTTTTTAGAAATACAAGGCCTCTCGCTAGTTTACCAGATGTTCTAAAATTCCTTTGAGCGGTGGCATGAACAAGTTCTACTACTTCATGAGGAAAACTGCATTTTTAAGAGCATCCTTCCACTTACATGTCTGCAGCACCCATCTGCTTGTGTTCCCAAGTTATTCACACGCCTAGAAGCCCGTTCTCAAACTGAAGAAAGGGTAACTTTAATTCTACCTTGTTGCACATTGGGTTCAAACACAGATCTTTAGGCATTCAGTTATTTTTTCTGACCTACTTTTTAAAAAAAAAACAAACCCAGGAGCAAGGTAAAAATGGCTCAACTTAGCACTGGACCATGATTTCTTTCTTCAGCAGTTTATAAGGGGAAAGTGTGTTTTTACATCAGTTCTTACGTTTTTACAGCTCAAGTAGTTCCCTGACAGTGTTTTTTGCACATTTTGGGCTACAAGCAGGTGCCTGTGATGCTGCAGCCCCTCAGAGTCTTCATTTGGGCTCCCTCGAGTTCAGAGGGTTGTGTTGCAGCTGGAATTTTTGTGCACAGCCATGTGGCTTGGGCACAGAGTCAGTCATCTAATTATACAAGCAAAAAACCGTGGTTTTCTGCTATTTTACTGCCATCAGAATTAGGCTCTGTACCTGGTCTAATTTCCTCTGTGTGTCTTTTCTCCTGATTATTCGCTGCTAATGATTTCTCTCTGTTTTATCTAAAAAACACCTGGGACTCCCAGAAGCTTTGATTATCCCTGCTAGACGAGAGCAGAATTAAGAACAGTAGGATGAGTGACTTCATGGAGTATTTTTCTGTTACAAATGTTAAAAAAGAAAAGAAATACCGGACGTGGCCCATAGCAACAGCAGATGAGGGCAAAAAACAATTCTGAATCCCATCTTCAGTGCCATCATGTGAGTGGCACATCGTGACTCTGTTTACCAGCTGGAGCGGGTGGCGTCACGTCATTTATTTCAAAAAACTCCTGGGAAATACAGCTGAGAGCTGGGGGGAGGAGTTTGGAAGCCCATGGGTGAGAAATCAGAATTGTAAAGCGCTGGTGTTGGGTTTTGGGGCGAGGGGTGACGATGGGTGAGGAGTGCTTTGTGCAGACCACACCAAGTCCTTGCTGCAGAGATGGGAACTGCGCTAATGCAGAGCAGCGAGGCTGCGGGAGGCACCTGCGAGGGCCCTTCACGCTGCCTCCCCATCACCTTCAGCAACGCCCGGTGGTTTCTCCGCCCCCTTGTTGCTATTCTCATCCGACGGGCCCCTGGAACAAGACGGAGCTGCTGCTCCTGTAATGTCACTTGTCCCCAGTGTGCTGTTTGCCAGGGATGCGGCACAGCAGCGCCCTGGAGGGTGGATGGCTTTGGTGCTGTGGCTGCCCTGCGCCCCTGAACTGAGGGCGTTATTTGTTATCTCGGCCACATTTAGGATTTAAATCTTGTCAGGACACAAACTATTTGGGTGTACCACTCTTGAAATAGTGCAAAGCATCTTAAAAAAAGCATTGGTTAAAAAGCAAACCAAACCAAGCCATTTTTGACATAAACCTACACTGCTTGTTTTGCTGTATTTTGCTTTGGACTCCCCTAAACACTTCTTCCATCCTTCACCTTGCTTTCAGGATAAGGGCTTTTGGGGAAATTTCCTGAATTGCTGTTTGTGCTCAGCATCGGGCTCTTGTTAATTGTTTCTTATTTGAGCTTAGTCCCCAAAAGCTGTAGCGAGGAAAGGCCCAGCTTGTGCCACAGGTGGGGAGTGTTGGCCCCTTGCAGCAGTGAGTGTTAGGGAGGGATCCTGCTGCTGACAGGAGCTGGAGAGGGCAGTTCTTAAAGAGTCCTGATCCTGGGTGGTGGCTGTGCTTCCACGTTTCTGGCTTGGCTTTTGTGGCTGCAGTAGCAAATGCTTTATCTATTTTCAAACGTAGCTCTTGTGGTCTGGTGTGTCATATTTCCTCTCCCTCTCACAGATTCAGGCTCTTACTCCTTCCTGTCCTCTTCTTGATCAGTACATTTGCTGTTTCTGCAGCCTCACCCCTCTCAGACTTGGGTCATGATCTTTGTGTTGCTCTGTCTTTCATCTGGGGCATTGGGAAAGTTGTTCATTTGAGGAGAGTGCTTTTTGGGTTAGAAAAGGGAAAAACTCCCTTCTAGATCCTGCTCGTGTTGTGGTCTTAGCCATACATAATGAGACTTCTTGACAACCATTATTTGATTGTTGAGGGGTAATAGTGTGCATGTAAGTTTTTAATAGAGGCTAATGAAGTGAATATAGATTAACATTATTTAACCGTGAAATCAAATTGGTGAGTTACCATTCTGTGGAAGGCTGGTGACAGAGGCAGGATTTTATTTCCCCCGGTTTTCTGGGGCTCAGTACCACAATATTCCTTGGCCTCTGGAACAGATCTCTGACTGTATCTGCAGTTTGTAGGTTCTTAGGATTACTGTATTTGTTAAATAAATAATCTGCCTTTCAGAGATAACTTTTTTAAGCTACAGTTCAGTAAAATGTTGCAGTGGGCCTTGTTCCTGCCATGGTTGCTGCTGACCTGGGTTATCCTCTGGCCCTGCATGTTCTGAGGCTCCACAGGAGCTTTTTAGCAGGGGACACAGCAGTGGCTGGAAGTTTGTGAGAGATGGGGAACAGCAGGAGACAGCATTTCCTCAGAGAGAAATGCCTGAGAACCCATAGACACTGAGGATTCTTGGTAGTGGTGTCTGCAACATGTAATGATACAGCAGCTACTGGGGCTTTTAAACAACTTTAATTTCTTTAATTTTTCAATAATACTCCTGCAGGCACATTAATGTGTTTGGGTGTGCTCTGGTCAGTGAGCATCATTACTTCACAAAGGGAAGTTTATATAATGTAGAAAGAAAAAGTCAATTCAGAACTAACTTCATCATTTGTATTTTGGCAGGTTTAAAAAAATGGCTGAAGATGGCAGTGAGGAGATTTTGTTTATTTGTAAGTATTGGGAAAAGGATCTAACTCTCATGGGGTATGACTTGTCTACTCAAAATGTTTGAAATTAAAGACTAAAACAGAACTAAGATTTTATTTAGAAAAATTGCTTTATGTTAAAGAGGCTCAAACAGCTAATGGATGAATAGAGAAGAGGCTGTGTAATTTAAACATACACATTCTGACACCGTTGGCAAACACACAATGGAACCTCTGATTGTGAGTTAGCAGCACAGCTTTTTCATGGCTGGAGTGAGTTGAGATTGAAGGTCTAACACTCGTGTAAGCCCTTTGTTTATACAGCCAGCTCCAGCAGCCAGGGCTGTCTGGGGATAGCCCTGACCTCTGCCCTCACTTGGGACTCATAATTCCCTCAGAACAAGCCAAGTTTGAGATTCACCAACTGCCCTGGCAGGTGTCACTCATAATATTCAGTGCTTCTTTGGGTCCCACATTAATCCTGTCTTTTGTCACCAGCCTGGACATGCAGGACCTGGTGTCACAGGGGAAAAGAGTTAAGTGATGTAGAGTCCACTCACCTCCTTGTGTGAGCAGGAAGGGTCCAGATATTGTGAATCCAGTCAGGGCACATCAGAGTGGACCAAATGTCCTTGTGTTTTGGATCCACAGGATTGTACCTCTGATGGTTCCACAGCTGCATTTATGGCAACTATCAGAAAGTTCAATTTCTCCCTCCACCAGATTCCTTCAAAAATAGTGTTGACTGTTTGCCTTTTTACTGAGATGCAGATACCAGTAGTGGTTGTCTCATCTTCCCCTTCATAAAAATATTCTGGAGGGCAGCAAAAAGAGCAGGAATGTGATGCCTCTCCCTAATTAGATAGAAGGTGTCACTTAACATGATTTTCTCCCTTCCAGTGGGGGCTGTGTTCACTGAATATATTGAGCTTTTTCTTGTGCTTTCTGCAATTAGTTTTTCCCATGGGATATGGGGACTGGTTATGTTCTGAAAAAGTGAGTTATTATAGATGACACTGTGCACTTTCATAATTAACATCCTTAAACATGTATTTTATAGACAAGAGGATTTTGGAATTTTTTTTTGTGTGTGTGAATATAGTCTCCCTGGGATGTTTCATGACTATTCCCAGGATTGTTTTTGTGTTTCTCCTGTGGCTGTAACTTCTTGAAGGTGTCACATACGGTGAGTGTAACAGCTTTGGAGAATGGCTGCTGTCGGGCATCCCTTGGGTGTTGAGCTGTGCCACACAATGTCATTGTCATATTCTGCTGGCTTTGGTCATTCCTCTGCAAAACTCTGAGAGGAATGTGTGGCTTATTCCTGTCATTGTGGACAGTGCTGTCTGCACCTTTCAGAGGCTTGTCTTTGCAGAAGTGAGGAGTGCCCTGATGCAGTCAGGAGATAAGGAAAATAACAAATGCTTCTTTCTTTGGACAGCAAAGCCTGTTGGAGAAGCTGTTGCTCTGGCTATTCCTTTCTGTCCCGATTGGTTATGACAGCCCTTTGTGGATGACAGTCCATTTCTTCTCAGCAGTCAGGTTTAGACATTCCTCTGTGGCTCCTCTGCCCTCTCTTGTTTGGGAAATCTACTTTTAGCTCAGATTATTTCAGTGATATTAGGCACAGTGTGGGCTACAGGCACACCTAGAGCAGGGGAATGGTGGGACAGTAAACAGGACAGCTGTAGGCTGAGCTCTGGTGCTCTGTGGGTAGCACTTGCCCAAGGATCCTTTCCTCTGGTACCACAACTCTGGTGCTGTACACCAAGCCAGACTGGGAAATTAATTCTGGTGGGAAGAGCTGATTGTTTCATTCTGTGGCTCACCAGAAGGCAGCACAAACAGCTTCACAAGAGGCAGTGACCAGGCTTGGGGGGGTTGCAGCAGCCAGAAATGCTGTTTGTAAAACGTAATTATTTTTTAACTGCTAAGCTGGTTTTGTTGCCAGAAGAAACATGAAGCAGTTTGAGATCCCTTGTTTTAGAAGTCCTTTTGTTTACTGGGACAAATGCTCCAGTTAAGTGCACAGAATAGCTTTGCCAGGGGGGGATATACCTTGGAATGACTTGGCTTTTGTCATGTCTTCCCAAAAAAAAGCTGTAATGACCCTCTACTTCACACCTTTTCTGGGCTTTCCTGACTTGCCCTTGTAAGTGTGGAGCTCTGATGGAAAAGGCACCACAGCAGTATAACCCCTGGGTGATGATCTCTCCTGAAGCTGTGTCAGCAGCTGACCAGGCAGGGCAATTTGACAGCTATTTTTTTCACGGTGAAGCAACATATAAGCATTTGGAATCCTGTTAAGTTGGCTTATTTTAGAAAGCCTCAAATTATCCTCGTCTGGAAATTGTTTCTTAGGAACCACTCAGTTCTGGGTAATTTACAGCCACTTAAACTAGAAGTTAATTTAGGTAAGCTGACAGTGAATTAGGTGGCCAGAGCAAGTTGGGAGCCAGCTGACTTGTCTGGAAAGGCACCAGGAGGTACCTTGGAGGTCTCTGACCTGTCCTGTGGGTGAGAAATGTGTGTGGCCAGGCAAAGCTGGGCTCCCAGGACATGCTGGTGCCCTGCTGAGCCCTGTGCCAGCTCTGCTGCTGGTTCTCAGTTTGTCCCTTCTGTCACTGAAAACACCACACTACCCAAGTTGTTCCTAACAGCCCAGCTCCTGGGGAAGGCAGTGATGTGCTTTTCTTCAGCTGCTACATTTTCCAGCACTTTATCTGAAGAATAATGCCATCTTTAAGCAGAGTATTTACTGTGGATGTAAGGCAATTATTTTCCTATGAGAGAGGATTTAAACAATTGTGTCCTGATGGTGCTGATCACAGTGTGTGTTATCTCACCTACGCAGGTGCCAGCTATCAGCTCAATGTTCAATTATTCATGTTCTTTTAAGCAATATAAATAAACATCTGCCTCTCTGTGTGTTTATTTTGCCTGGTGCTAGGTTTCTCTTGAAAGAGGGAGGAAACTTTCTTACAAAAAAGTGTTTTCCACCAGTCTTTTCTGTCTGGTTCCTTGCAGGGTGCGAGGACTGTGGGCAGTACCATGATTCTGAGTGTCCTGAGCTGGGCCCAGTGGTGACAGTCAAAGACTCCTTTGTATTGAGCAGGGCAAGGTAAGAAATGTTTGTGTTAGTCCTGAACTCAGTGCCCATGTTAGTCCTTTAAGGCATATTTGCTGTTCAGTGGATGTCACGCTGACAGCTGGAAAGTGAAGTCCCAGAGGATGACAGAAATCTATGGAAAGCACATGGCCTTGATTAAATAGATAAATTGATGCACACACTTAAGTGCTGCGCTGAATTGAAGCCAAGAAAAATAACTTGCTGCTCATCAGGACTCTGCTTCTTTGCTGAGGCTTCTGGCAAGAAGTCAGTGATGCCAGATGGGGGTGGTGACTTCTGTGTGGTTGAGTACGTGCCACTTTTATCCCCCTCAGATACACCCTGTTAGTTTCAGAGAAGTGTGAGAGGATTTCTCATTCATGTGTATGAACTCTGTCATTCCTCCACTTAGAAGCAAAACAAGTTGTTCTCATTATTGTGGGTCTTTGCAAGTGATTAGGGGTAATAGTTCTGTCAGCAAATCTGTGACAGCACAGCAGAAACACTCATGTTTGCCAAAAGAAACAAATAGACTCAATCTACTTGGGAGAAAACAACACTGAGTAGTGATGTTTTCAGGGAAAGACAATCAGGCACTGTCAGCAAAATTAATATTAAGATGTAAAGTGTAAGCCTGAGGAAAAGGACCAGCTACTGTAAAGGCGTAGTACAGATCCAAAAAGGGAAGTGTTTGGATGGCTTCGTGTGCTGTATAATATGTGCAGGGCTTCCATATTTCTTGGGAAGTCACAGGCAGAAAACAGGCACGTGGGCAGCAAGGCTGGCACATCCTGGCTGTGTAGGCAGTGCTGTGGATTCCCAGGATGATTTTGTAACAAATCCTGGATCTGCCCCGTGGATGCCATAACCCCTTGGCCTGGGCAGGATGCTCTTGGTGTCCCACTATGAGCAGTGGCTGTACTTGTGCAGGAGCTGTCCCTGCTCTTCTGGGCCTTCCCAAAACAGGAATTTCCCTGAGTTCCAGCCAGGCTCTGCCCTCCTGTGCCTGGAAAGCTGCCCTGGATGATCCCCTGCAGCAGCTGTTAATGGATAACAACCCTGACACTACAGGTGCTTGAGGGAAATTTAAAAATACCCTTATGAATAATAGAAGCTGATGAGGGAGGTGCTTTTCCTACGTGCAAAAAATGGGCAGTGCAGTCAGTCTCTAGCCTGTACTACACACATTCAATGACAAGTTAAACTGTTATTTCCTACCTTCTTTTCTGGATTTTTTCCTTGCAATTTAATGTCCAGGTGTTCCAGCTGGGAATGTTTGCAAATATGGTGTGTGTAGTGGTTTTCAGTCTCCTTTTGGCATGGAAATGCTAAGTTTTTCCAGGTGGAAGTGTGGGCTTCTGCTCAGTGGACTTGAAAGCAGAATTTCAAATTGACTGTTTTACAGATAAATGTATTTATTTTCTTGAAGAGTTTTCAGCTGGATCAGGTAAGATAAGAAAAGGAAAGAAGAAATTTAATTGCTGGCTTTACATCTGGGGAACAACAGCTGAAAGTGAGTTATCTGAGGTTGAGGGCAAGTTTAACCACAAACTGGATATGAATCTTTTAAAAACAGTCTACTTGCTTAACCACATGTTTGTTTCCCTCTGTCTTACTGAAAACATAAAATGGATGCTTTATGGTTAGAAAATAAGTGTTGAGAAAAATCTCCTGAACTTCTCTGTCTCTGACACTGCTTATTCTAGGTTTCAAATTGAAAGTGTTTTCTTTTCAATTCATTTGCTTATCACTATGATTGCAATCTTTTTGTATTTCTCTTTATGTAGGCTGTAAAGTAGTTGTGCCAGTGTCAAGCTCTACAAAGTAGTCAGTACCCTGTCTGATTATTTTTAGCTTTTCATCTGTTAACACAGACCTGAAAAAACAGAATTGCTTTTGTTCTGTAAAACCAATACGGTGGGGCCAGTCATGTGAATTTTTGTTCTCCATGTATTATTTGTAGTAACAATATTTTCTACATATAGTTCTTCTCAGAAGCTTGTTTGGGAAAAGAGAGTCTTTGATGATCTCGGAAGTATTTTCCAACCTAATCAATTCTGTGATTTTTATTTTTTTCTCCATTCTCTCCTAAATTTTCAGATCATCTCTGCCTTCTAATTTGGAGATAAGACAACTGGAGGATGGGACTGAGGGCGTGTTTGCTCTGACTCAGCTGGTGAAACGTACCCAGTTTGGCCCCTTTGAATCCAAGAGAGTTCTCAAGCTGGAGAAAGAATCAGATTTTCCCCTGAAGGTAAGGCACAGAATTTGTAAAGCAGTAAATAACAAGGAGTCAGTTTTACCCGTGATGAATCAATGCTGTCTAACACTATGGAAACAAATATATGTGCAGTGGGATTATTTGTAACATCTTTTAGGTGTGCCCTGTGAGAGATGAGCTAAACAAACATTCTCTGGGCAAGGAACAGAAGAAGCAAACAAGAAGCCCAGTTCTTTTAATGGATCTCTTCAGTTTGATTGCATTTGCCTAATGAGCCACATGTGCATTAGGTTTATGGAATATGCAGAATAACTGGGGGTGTTTTTGTCTTGCATTTGTGTTGTTCCTCTCTAGACAAGTTTTGGTAGGAAAAATGCTACATTAAGAATGGAATTCAGTCTTAGTTTTCATTAATACTTAACTCAGAAGTAAAGATTTAGAAATGTGCTTTGGACTGATGGCTGTTTGGATTCCTTTCCACTGTCACGTAGTTTTTTGAGTTTTTTGGTGGTTATAGCAGGAATTCTTGGGATAGGAGTTCAGTTTGTTCACATCTTGTCTTTCTCAGGCTTGCTCATCTCAAGGTGTGATTAAGGGCAAGATGCCTGATGCAAGGCTTGAGGTTTGCTTCGACCCTGATGTGCATTATAAAAAAACCACTGCAAAAGCAGAGAACCATTTTTTTTCCCCTTAACTTTGTATCATATCTCAGGGTTTTTTATTCTTTTGCTTGGCAGGTGTTCCAGAAGGACGGGCCCCTGGTGTATTTTGACACCACAAACGAGGATGATTGCAACTGGATGATGATGGTGCGCCCAGCCACCGAGTATGAGCATCAAAACTTAACTGCCTTCCAGCATGACAATGACATTTACTTCACCACCTGCCAGGACATCCCCCCAGGAACTGAGCTGCGAGTGTGGTATGCAGCTTTTTACGCCAAAAAAATGGAAAAGCCAGTGCTGAAGCAGGTCACTAGTGTTGCCAATGGTATGTGTGGGGGCCTTTCTTCCTTCCTAAGGGCCCAGTGCTGGCAGGGACTGATAGTCCCTGACTGTTGGAGTTGACAGGGCTGTTTATCCAGTAGGCTCTTATCCTGCAGAGTCAGGCCAGCCTGCACATGTGGGTGCCCTGCAAGAGGAAGGTGTAGATTCTTCACTGTGATGCAGCCAGGTTTTTGAAAACAGGTGGACTAGTTAATGGTTCAGCCTCTTCAGAGTGAACAGATAGTCCTTAACTAAAGAATTGGTGGTTGTATCAAAAGCATTTCTGGGTAGAGCAGCAAAGGAGCTCAGTTAGAAATCTGTGTGCAGATTTGCTAAAGAATCCATTCTTCAGTTGCAGCGAAAATGTTTTGGTTTTGCACAGAACTGTTACACTGTTCTAAAAAACTGCATTTATCTTAAGCAGCCTCACATGGGACCCACTAGAGTAAGATCCACGTGGCTGTGCATTGGAAAGAAAGGCAGAAGATGATTTAGAATCTTAATTAGAATTGCCACAAATCTGTTTTTCTCTGCCACTTTGTTTTCTCCTACTTTTCCATTTCAGCAGCTGAAAGGCAAGATGCTTTAGCATTGCAAGGGCGTTTTCTTCTTGCTCTTGAGCTGGGAGGACTCCCTGGATGTTATTACTGCTTTGCTGGGTATAATTTGGGGTGACAAATGCTTGGGGAGAGGCCATTGCCACCAGTGTCAGCTTTTTGGTTGCCCTTGATCCTAAGCAGAGCCTCAAGTGCTACAGCTGAACCAATGCCATTGACAGCTTTCTGAACTCTGAGATGTTTCCAGCTGGTATTAACTGAGAGGTTTCACCTTTTCCCTCTTTAGTTTAACCTGTGCATGTATTTTTGTGGGGTTATAGATATTTAAAAATATTGTTTAAGCAGCCCTGCTCTCTCTGTTCAGCACTTCCATTGTACACTCAGAACATTTAAGGCACAGTGGGTGAGATTCAGGTAGAAGAATGCCCTGGTTAAAATTTTACACGGGAATGTTATTTGCAGGCCTGTTACAGAGTAAAACTTTCTGACTGTGGTTACTGCCCTCAGCACAGAGCAAGAGTCAAAGGGTCTGGACAGTAAAGAAGATGAACTCTTTTTTCTCTTCACAGATACGTCCTTGGTAGCGATGGAATCTGATAAGGAGGGGAGTAATAAGGTCTCTTCAAAGCCTTCATCTGCTGTCTTACCCCATAAAAAAACCAAGAAATCCAGCATCCTGGCAGCTGATCCAGCAGGTAGGCAAAATTACAGTGCTCTTAAGGGAGATAGAGTACAGATCTCCAGAGCTGTTAGGTGTAGCACTCCTACACGAGTATTATGATGTATAACTTCTGGCAAAGATTAATTTAGAGAGGTTTACAAAGCCTGGATTTTTCTTTTAATTTTCATGGGCACAGTGTTTAAAGTACATAGGTTAAAAAGTGACAGAGAGGCCAGTAAACTTTTAGGCAGATTATTTTCATGGAAACCACGAGTGCTTCTGACTTTGGAGGTGGTTAGTATTGGGATGGGGACAGTCCCCAAGAAAATTTTCATTCTGCCTATGCAAAGTGTAATAATTCAAATGATCAGGCCAGGTTCTAGAAGAAAACATGAGACTGTGGGTAAATGTTTGGAAGTGACAAGAACCCTGGCCATCACCAAAATTACAATAATACTACAGTTTGTGCCACTATTAGAATTCAGGCTGTTCTAGATTACAGAAGCTCAGATTTAAATAAAAGCAGTACATATCCTCTTGGCAAAGAACATGTGGCTGAGGAAATACCTGGTGGTGTCACAGAACTCTGTCCCAAAGATTCATTATGAAGCAGTCTCTGTTAAGTGGAATAGGGAAATTAAGAACCCACTTAACATAAATTTCCAAAAGTACACTCAGAGTACACAGGATCAAAAGAAAACCATTCTGGGTCTGCTCTTTAAGGGGTGATTTCCCTAAATTTTGTTTATTAATAGTAAAAGTAGCCAGGAGGAGAGGAGGGGAGTTGTTGCAGAGTAATTCAGCAGAGGATCCATTTGTCAGCTTGGATTCTGTCACAGCTGAGCTGTGGAGTTGACTGGGGAGTTGTCTTTGTTTGGCATTATTGATTTTTCCTGAGGTAAAATGAATAATTGGAACAGCTCTTCCTACATCCTTCACTGAAGTCCAGCTTCAGTAGAAACAAAGTGCTGCCTAATTTTGGGAACCCTGAAGTGTTCCCACGAATGTCGTGTGTTGGTGCTTCCAAAACAAAATTTTCTGCTTTTGATTCTGTTTGCCTCAAGTCATAGCAAGCAGTTGTCAGCTGTCAGATGTGTGGTTCCAAGGCAGCCAGGGTGCCCTGCAGCTACCCTGGAAGCCTCAGGAAGTGGGACTGACTCTTCCTGACAAACCAGTACAAGGAAAAAGGGAAGTGCAAAGTTAGGTACAATTAACTTACACAGAATCTTGGTTTGCTGCTTTTGTCCTCCTGGACAGAGCCCTCAAGAAGTTCTTTCTGTAGCCTGTGAAGAAGAAATTTCTGTGTTGCCACGTCATTTCTTATTTATTTATTTATTTGTTGCAGCTTGGCTGAGGTCACACCTCTGTA
Source organism: Petroica traversi (assembly GCA_025920805.1). NCBI lineage: Eukaryota > Metazoa > Chordata > Aves > Passeriformes > Petroicidae > Petroica > Petroica traversi. The sequence continues at coordinate 3,307,306 of JAHLSL010000075.1, read as the reverse complement.
GAGCAGAGCAGTGTTGAATGTAACAGGGAACAAGGAACAACCTCTGCCTCAGAGAATCCTTTATTTTGGTTTAAGAGCCAATGCTGAAAAGAAGGAAGAACTTTACTGTCCCTTTACAGATGGGGTCCTCAGGCAGAGAGAGATGAGCTGACATGATCATTCAGGAAATCTGTGGCAGCAACTGAGGCACAATTTGAATCCCCTGTGCTGCCATTCACTTACTGTGATTTCAGTGTCATCCTCCTCCTCTGGAGGAGGAATCTTGTATACTGTGGAATATTCAACTTTTTGTGTGCCAAAAAAAAATCTCTGAATCAGCTCAGATTTATCAGATCCTCTTGAAAAATTCAACTGTATCATCCAAAGACTGATGGTACTTTTCCTGTTTTATTGTCTTTTATTCCAGTTATATTTTTGCTTTAATTTCTTCATTTTCTTTACCTTTCTTGAGTTGATGTGTTAATTAAAGTATCAGTGTGGTAATTTCACAGCACATCTGATTAGTGAAACTGCTCAAACTCGGGTTTTGTCCTCACCCTCACTTCCATTTATCCAAATGTTCCTACTCTGCAATGCCCTTCACAGATAGCAAGGAGGTTTCTCCTGCTTCTGTCCTCACCTAACCCAGAAGAAAGGTGGTAACTCTGGTTTTAAAGGTGTAAAAATTGCTTTATGTCATGCCTTTAGTGAGCACAGTTCTTTAGAAAGTGATAAAGGAGCCCTCAGGACTTTACAAGGGCACTGATACTCTCTCCTGGTATCATTTATGTTTTCTGATATTTCAGCTCTTCATGTTTGGAGAACCCTGAAATGGTCCCAGCTGCCCCAGAAGGGCCTCTTGCTGCTTAAATTGTACCTAGTGATACTCAGGGAGTTATTGCAAAATAAACAAAGCTGCAGGGATTTACCACTTTCCCATTTTCAAAGCTTTTCAGTATTTCTTGTTGTGATTTAGTGAACACTCCAGAAGGCAGTGGAACAGCAGAAGCAAAGCCCAACCAGTGGACCTGTAAAGTGTGTTCATCTGCTTTCCAAGAGCCCCAGCTGCTGACAGGTAGGAAGTGCTAGAAATTCATGGGAGAGCACTGAGAATTATCAGAATTCTGCTCTTCCACAGCTGTAGAGCCATGAACCCTCCATGGTCCAGCAAGATAAAAGTTTTAAATTTCGTGTTCCTTTAAGGAAAGGAGTAGTAGGGAAGGTAGAACAGGGATGTTCTGGATATTTTGACCATGGCAGTGTTCAGTCTCTGAACAAACAGCTGTAATGTTTAATCTATAAAAAAATAAAACTTTTCTAGAAGATGATGTGACTCAGGAAAATCAAGGCTAGTGAGCTGCATGAGCAGTGTAAAGGTCAGTGATGCCAGGTTATACTTTGTAATGTTGTCCACCTGGTATTTATGGCACAGATTTAGAAAGGGTAATGAAGTACACACCTTTTTCTGCATTTCATTTGCAGTTATTTTATGCAGTTCTCAGAAGAACTTAAAATTATTTAGGTGCTTTGTCCACTTGATGAATCATTTTTGAAAGGGGGCTTAGGTCAGTAAATAACTTGGGCATTTGGAAAAATGTATCTGTTATAAGAAACACCAACCTCTTACTGTGATATCAACAAATTTCCTTAAAAATTCAGTTCTTACGACTGTTTAATAAACTCTGTGCTTTGATTTATGAAGGTAATGTGGCTGCTTTTGAAATAATTTGAAGTGAGTCTCTGCAAAGTGAGATGGACCTGATAGATGGGCTGCTGCTGGTTCCATTTGAGTATTTTAAGGATAATTTATTTTTTACTCTCCTGTTCTTCCCTGTCCACCCAGAGCACTTGCTGAGTCACCTGGAACAAGCCAAAGGTCCCTCCCCAAGCAGCCAAAACGATGCTGAGAAAGCAGAGAAAGCAGCAGAGGCTGTGCCAGCAGATCAGCCAGTGGCAAGTGATGCAGCCAGTGCCAGCACAGACTCCAGGAGAAAGGCCAGGAGGGGAAGAAAGGCCAAAACAGCAAAAGCTGAAACACCTCTTGTCATTGATGAAGAGAAAGATTCTGCAGGTAAAACAGGAATCTGGAAAATGCTAAGCAATATGCCTGCTTAGACATCTGTGATTTTCCTTTGCAGAAAGACCTAAAAAGCAGCAGAGAGACAAGATGGGTGTTTTTAGTTAGATCACTAAAGCTGCCAATTTACAAACTTTGTTAATTATTTCTGGGGGCCTTGTTGCAGGACCTACACTCAGTCACCTGCATTCTCCTGTGATGGTTTGTGGAAAGCCCCAGAGAAACACAGGGTTGTGAGACCTGCAAGAAGGAGCAAGACAGGAAGCATCCTTCCTCTCAATGGAACAAATCTTTCTCTTACCTTCCTTGAAGGGATTTTCTAATAAGAAATTCCATGATGCATGGGCAGCTGACCCTTCAGTAATAGCTTGGAAAGGGAAGAAGTTGAGAAAAGCTGAGATGTCCCTGCCCATGGCAGGGGGTTGGATTAGATTTTTAAGAGTCCCTTCCATCCCACACTACTCTATGATTCTCTGAATGTGTTTGTGGACAATTAATTTGCCCAGTGTCACATCTTATTACAAATTCAGCATTTGAGCCTTTACTTCCAGCCACCCCTATTTCTGATGTATTTATTTCTGTGGTGTGTTTCCAGTGGAACGTGTGGCTGATGCTGGCACCGAGGTCCCTCCTGAGGAGGTGGCCCTGCCTCCAGCTCCAGAAGAGAGGATTATGGATTTGGTTTTAGGAAAGATGCCCAGCACCACAAACAGCATCAGCTCAGTGACAAAGTAAGTCTTCTGGGATGCAGAATTTCCTGTTAGTTGTAGCTAAGATTGTGTAGCCTGTAACAGTTCTGCTTGACTTCTGGGCCCACAGATGCTCTTTTTTATCAGCATAAAATTGCATGATGCTGCTGCTGCTACAAGAGGTGATTTTGAGTGCCACTTGTACCCTGGTAGGATTTTGGAACATAAAATAAATGAAAATTCCTTTTTTCATTGTGTTACTGCTTTTATTCAATGTGTTTCCAAAGCCTCCTGCAGCTGCAAGGTGGAATTTACTCCCATTGAATGTTAGTGATAAGAGAGGCAAAGAGATTTTTTCTTTCAGAATATGTTAATCATTATTATTATTCAGTCTTGCTTGTCATCTTTAATCATGAATGACTTCATGTTGATTTTGCATGTGATACTTCAGATTTAGAACAGTAGGAGGGGAAAAGTTCAGTATAACAGAACCTCGGGGAGACTCTTAAGTATCACTTGATTAATTCAGATTCTTTTATGTCTTTTTGTCTCGGTAAAATTGGCCTTTTTTTTATAATAGAGCACTCAGTTTTTCAGAATTAGCCAGTAATGGTATATATTGAAATCCTTAGCAGACACAGAGCCATCAAAAAGGCATTTCAGCAGGAGGTTGTGCTGGGAAATGGCACAGTGCTTCCTGGCACCCCTGTGCCCAAACACACCTTTTACCTGGGGGCTGCCAGGCTTCCTGAGCTGAGACAGTGCTGATGTTTTCAGAGCAGAACAGATCCTTTCTGTTCCTCTGAGGGGCCTGCAAAGAGAATCTCTGCTGCTGCTTTTTGCCTCGTTGGTGCTGGGTGGAGATAATTTGGAGTGAGTGACATCTGCAGCTCCCAGGGGGTGGCCAGAGGGGCACCTTGGAGCTGGGGAATCTCCATCCAGGCCCCCTCCTCCTTCCAGGAGCTGAGCTGAGCACTCCTCCAGCTTTTGCCAGCTGGTGGAACTCTGTTGCAAGCTGTGGGATATCTTTCAGTCCCTGCCTTTCTCTCTAATCCAGTAGGTTTGCTCATCACCAAAACACCATGTCCCTCAAAAGAAGTTTAATTCTCTCCAGTAGACACGGGATTCGGCGGAGCTGATAAAGCAGCTGGGGGAGCACAAGAGGGTCTATCAGTGCAGCATCTGCAGTAAGATCTTCCAGAACAGCAGCAACCTCAGCAGGCACATCCGTTCTCATGGTGGGTTGGCTCTTCCCTGGCCTGGCCATTGATTTTGTGTCTTGCTTTCACCTCTGAGTTATAAACAGCAGGGCTCCTTTTGGATATTGGGGTATATATTCATAAGAGAGCTGGTTTTGCTTTTTTCTCTCTTGTAACTCTCTCTAGGAAACTATTTAGATTTTTCAGACCAAAGCTTGAGAAAGTAATAGTGCAAAATTGAAGTTAAAAGTATTTAAAATTTGAATTAGGTACATCTTTTAAGTGAGGGCGAAGATGTGATTTTTTTTCAAAGCTCTTATTGCCTTTAAACATATACATATCACCCCCACCTTCACAGGCTCATGGGTAACATAGCTGTGTAAATGCCAGGTGAGTGACATTTTTCCACCTGTGATCTGCAATTCTAGGGGTCTGTGTCCTATTCTAAAGGTTCCATGAAAAATCATCACTGAAAAAAGGTGGGAGAACTAAACAAAATTATTGGAAATAGTTAAAATCCACAACTTACATTTCCTGAATTACTAAATTTTTCATCACTAGCCTGGTTGTGTGCAGTTGCCTGTGCTTTGGTTTCCCCTGCCTTGCCTGGAGTTGGTTATTATCAATCACTGACTACTTCCCTTTCATCTTGATTGATCCCCTCAGGTGACAAACTGTTTAAATGTGAGGAATGTGCAAAGCTGTTCAGCAGGAAGGAGAGCTTGAAGCAGCACGTTTCATACAAGCACAGCAGGAATGAAGTGAGTGCAAGGGGCTCTCAGGCTCTGGCAGGGTTTGTGTGGAAAGGCACAGTGAGATTCCAGGTGTGAGCTGGGCAGCTCCCTGTGAGCAGGTGTCCCATGGGAGTGAGAAAGGACAGAGAGGGAGTGCCAACATCTCATCTTAGAATAATTGATGAATTTGCAGAGTGCTTTTGAGCATGTACAAGCCCTTTTCCTACAAAAAATTGCTTTCAGGCATCACTTCCAGCAAGACAAGCTGGAATTAGCTGGACTTGCTTGATACAGAGGTCAGATCTGATTTGAGTTATGCTCATAAATAGGGTTGTTCCAGTCTTGTTTGCTTGTCCTGTTTCATTTATCCCCACCTATCATTCCTTCAATGTGTGAACTCTGCCTTTCCGTGCTGCTACCATAGAAATATTAAACCCACCTATAGTGGCACCTTATTAATAAAGATTTCCATTGTGGCTTGGCCACCAGGGCCCTTCACTGTCACATTGGAGGCACCTCTTCTGGAAAATCATTCAGATCACATCCTACTTCTCAAATATTCTGTTTGTGTGGGAGCAGGGGAATATCAGGAAGGCTGTTACATCCACACAGGTGCACAGGCTTTGATTTTTTTGTTTTTTATAGCTCCCATGGCAGGATGATACAGCATCAGAATTTTGCACGAATGTGTAGTGAAATGCCTTCTTGAAGGAATAAAAATTGGAAAGGATAGAAAACAGAAGTGTTTGAGATATAGAATTTCTCTGTCAGACATGGCTTTTCCTGTTTGTGACCCTCAGGTGGACAGTGAGTACAGATACAAGTGCACCACATGTGAAAAGGCCTTTCGGATAGAGAGTGCACTGGAATTCCACAACTGCAGGACAGGTGAGAATGGGTAACTGTTCCTCTGGCACCTCTGCTCCATGCTGGGAAGGGTTCCCCAAATCCATCTCAGCAGAGAAACTACAGAAGGGGAGTAGGGATTTAGGATTTTGTAATCATTGCAAGAAGCAAGCTGCTTTTTTGATCATCAAAGTGTAACTAATAATCTGTAGGAATTGGGTTTTTTTGTTTTATTAGGTTTTTTTTAGTATCTCTTGGTCACCTGTGTAGTACCCTCACTGGTGTTTCCTTTGTTCACAGATAATCTCTCATCATCTCTGTTTTCCCTGAAACTGAGTTCCAATCTTTTCTTCTGAAATAGGGACCAGTATTAGTGATAATTTGCAGTTTTCTGGGATTACAATTTTCTTCAGCTTTCTCCTGCTTTATACTCTCAGTAGTCTCTAAATGTTTTTTTCTTAACATCACTCCAACCTATCCTTTTTTCTCCCATGGCCACCCCTTGTAGTTACTCATATTATTTATACTGAGGGATCTTATGCTCAGAAAATGGCATCCTGGTTAACTTCTATGGCCCCACAGTAATGTTCAGTCCAGAATCACCCAGGTGATTGCCCTCAGAGCATAGTGATGGATTGCATGTTAAAACCCAGAGCCAACACAAGAACCTCCAGTCTCACAAGCATGCAAAACCTGTTCTCAGCTGTAAAGAGCTGCATGGTTTCTCTTGCTTACAGATGACAAGACATTCCAGTGTGAGATGTGTTTCAGATTCTTCTCCACAAACAGCAACCTTTCAAAACACAAGAAAAAGCACGGGGATAAGAAGTTTGCATGTGAGATCTGCAATAAGATGTTCTACAGGAAGGATGTCATGCTGGACCATCAAAGACGGCACTTGGAAGGTAAATTTACTGCAGATCAACCTCATTTTTACCTTGAAACTGCACTGAAGATGGGCAGGTTAAGGAAATGAGTGTGGGCATTAGACTCTTCTGGATGGAGGCTCTCTTTTTTAAATTATTGTTATTATCAGTTACCTGATCAAGAGTTGCAAGTTTCAGCTAAATGTGACATTTATGAAAAATAACAGTAGTGGATCCAGTGCTATTAACAGACATTGAAAGCTGCTTGGCTTATGCAGCAGTTTACACTGGCTGTTTTTAATTTCATACTTTTCTTTTTTTGCATTCTATTCTTCCTTTTTTAAAATTCGTATGGTAACTTGAAAATCTGAAGGCAGAGAGCTAACTTGGCGTGTACAGCTGAGAGTGACTACTGTATACATACAGTGTCAGTGACATGTTATCTTTGAAACATTTGAGAAGATATGAAAATGAGAATAGGAGAGTTTACTGGTCAAAGTCTCAAGCATCTAAGGATGTTACAGGGACTCAAAGACGGGAAAAAGTTGGTAGATTGCTCAACATGTATTAGAATGTGTTTAGTGACTTAGAGGATAAAAACAAAGGTGATTGTAAAAAAAAGCAGCCTAATTGTCTATTTTGTGTCATGAACTAGAGGAGAACTAGAGGACAAGGGACTGTAATGCACTGGCAGAGTCTCAATTTTAGCTGTCACAGAAGAGCAGGAGCCCTCTGCCCTCCTAAAAGCAGCAAAGAAAGAGGTCTGAAGTCCTCTCTGAGTATCAAAGCTGATGCTGGATGGTTGCATCTCTCCTTAGAGATTTCCTCTAAGGAATCCTCTAAGGGTGAATTTCTGGGCCAGATACCAGGTTGAAGTGCCAACCCCTGCTAGATCTGCCTGTTTCCTGGTGTTGACAAAAATGTTTTTGACAGAAGTATTTTCAGACACTTTACAGTTGCTTTAATAACCCATGAGCCATAACACATCACTTTGGCAGTCTGCTTCTATATCCTTAAAACACACTTTTAATTTAGAAATTACCCTTTGATTAGCAATTGAAGCCTACACTGAGGCCCTTCCCAGCATTTCTTGCCAGTCTCCTCCTGAAAAGGCCTTTCAGGCTGGAGTGGAAAGCCATGGTTTATTTCTTGTTTTGTTTTTCTTTTGATGGGGACTGTTGTGTTAAGGGGTGAGGCGTGTGAAGAGAGAAGACTTTGAGCACAGCACGGAGAGCATGGTTCGCTACAAGAAGGAGCCCTCGGGGTGCCCCGTGTGTGGCAAGGTAGGAGCTTGTGCCATGAGAGGCTCTGCATTGGAGCTCCAGGGGTGCTGCAGTTCTCTCCAGAGAGGAGAAAACTGAGGGGATCCACCCATGAATTTAAATATCCCCCAGGGGAGTCAGAGGATGGTGCCAGCCTCTTTTCTGCAACAGCACGAGGAGCAGTGTCCATATAAACACAAAAAGTTCCTCCTCAATGTGGGGAAGAAATTCCTCACATTGAGGGTGACAGAGCTCTGGAACAGCTGCTCAGGGAGGGTGTGGAGTCCAGTCAAGACATTCCTCTTCAAACGCATGTAGCTCTGTTACTTATCCAAGCCCATTGTGGCCATGTGGGAGCTGTTAGCACAAAGAGCAAAAGTGCATCTCAGCTTGAACTTCTCTCAGGACATGCAGCACAATGTAGAGTGTCACATGGCCACTGTGTGTGTCACTGGAATCTCATGGCTTATGTTATTGAAAGTGGAGTTTTTCTGGCTGCTTGTGAACAGCTGGAATCCTTTTCCGTGGGAAATTAAAGTGAATTCATGGCATGGTTGCATTTGAATGTCCAGCGCTCGTGATCTTAAGTCACTGTTAACTTGTGATTTTATAAATGTTTACTGATTCATGGTGCAAAAGGTACTCAAGAGCTCAAGTTGCTATGTAGACCTTTGGTTTTAATGCTTTGGGTATGTTTCAGATCAGTCAAGGCAGATTTTTTGTGGCTATATTTTTTTAGAGAGAGATGGAACATTCATGATCCAAAAGACACTGTTGAAATATTTCAAATTCTGCCCTGTGTAATCCTGCTGCAGCTGTTTTTGCAAGTCCACCCCTGATGAGTGGCCAGTTTCAGTCAGTTCCTTGGAACTGTGCCCCTGGATTTTGCCAGGCCAGCAGTTTGGAGGCAGACTGGCTGCTCCTGCATGTTTCTGGCCAGAATGAATAAAAAAGACAGTAAATATGTTCTATGCTCTCCATTGGATAGATTGCAAGGAACTGTAGCCCTGCTGGACATATTCCAAAAATTCTTCCTTCCTTTTCTTTTAGGTGTTTTCATGTAGGAGCAATATGAACAAACACCTTCTAACACATGGAGACAAGAAATACACATGTGAGATCTGTGGACGTAAATTTTTCAGGGTGGATGTGTTGAGAGATCATATTCATGTCCATTTTAAGGTATTGTGTTAATAATCAATTAGAAAAGGCAGATTATTTTGACAACACTGAATTGTAAGGAATTGAATTAAAAGGGAATTGTATCACTCAGTGGTGCTCATAAAGATGCTTTTATAGGTGTAATATTGTACCAGCTGAGTCTCTTTACATTAAAGTTCCTTTTATATGTAGAAAAATTAATATTACTTGTTTGAATAAGTTATTCCTTATGTGGTCCTGGACAGAGAAACTCTGGCTTGAATGAAGCAGGAGGATATTTTAAATAAATAATATTACAGCAGTTAATGTAAAGAAGTCTGCAAGGCAGCAAAAGGTGACCAGGCCTTAATTTTTGAAGAAGTTTAATCTATTGAAATATTCTTTTTCACTCTACACAGGACATAGCCCTGATGGATGATCACCAGAGGGAAGAGTTCATTGGTAAAATTGGAATCTCATCAGAGGAAAATGATGACAACTCTGATGAAAGTGCAGATTTAGAGCCTCACAAGTATAGCTGCAAAAGGTGCCAGGTAGCTTTAAATACTTTCAAATTCTCTTGTTTTGGGATGGGGGAGGGAGTGGAGTTGTCTATATATCAGTCAGGATTTCAAACAACATTAAGGGCTCTCAAAGGGAAGTTCAGTCCACAGGTCTGCTCTTTTCTGCCATGTTGTTACTCTGATCAGTGAATTTTGGCTATTCCATAAGAATTGAGGTGGTGTCCAGTAAAGGGGATTGCTAATATATAAACTATATAAAATTGGGTGCTTCCAAGTGAGGGCAATTGGGCCATTCAAATCAGAAAGATCTTTTTGGAAGTTTAGTGCTTTCTCAGGTGTTTGTGAAGTAAACAGTTATGTTAGGGTACAGCAGTGGGGTTTGATGTGAGGATATGGGGGCACTGAACATCCAGAGGGAGAAAAATTACAGATGGAGAAATCTCTCTTCTGAGCTCTTAAAAAATCTGGGTTTTTTTCTGGTCTCAAAGTACGTCTTCACCAAGATGTGCTGTGCTGTCAGAAATGCCCTGACTAGTTCCAGAGTTGGAGCAAAAGCCCATGTCATTATGGCACTTACACCCTGGCACCCTCCTGCATGTGTGGATATGCTGGAGCATATCTGGATGTGCACATCTGGAGCTCAGTGGTGCAGCCCCTCTGCCCTGCAGTGCCTGGAAACTGCAGCCCTTCAGGAGCTGCTGTCAAAGCTGACAGTGCAGGCAGGAGCTCACCATGCTCCAAGAGCCCAGCTGACATGTTTGCCATATGTGATGTCCTCACTTTCACAGAACAAGCTGAGTTGGAAGGGGCCCTCAAGGATCACTGAGTCCAGTTCCTGGCTCTACACAGGCCCAAGAAACTCAGCCTGTGCCTGAGAGCATTGTCTAAACTCTCCTTGAGCTCTGCCAGCCTTTCTGCTGGGTCCAGACCCTGGGGAGCCTGTTCAGTGTCCAGCCACGCTCTGGGGCAGAACCTTTTCCTGATATCCAACATAAACCTGTCCTGACACAGCTTCAGGCCATTCCCTTGGCTCCTGTCACTGTGATCCCAGAGCAGAGATCAGTGCCTGTCCCTTCTCTTCCCTCATGAGGAAGTTGTGACTGCAGTGAGGTCTCCCCTCACTCTCCTCCAGGCTGAACAGGCCAAGTATCTCAGTGGCTCCTCACAAGGCTTCCCCTCCAGACCCTTCACCACCTTTGTAACCTCGTTTGGACATTCTCCAGTAGTTCAATAACATCCCTACACTGAGGTGACCAAAACTGCTCTCGGTACCCAAGGTGAGCTGGAGAAGGTTGAATGTGGCTGTTCTCGGTGCACAAACATCTTGAGATCCTCTTCTTGTGCAGAAGTGGAGATACCATCTCCAGCTAAAGAAAAGACTGAATTGATGTCCTGTAGCAGTGAGCTTGTAATCTCCAAAGAGTTTCAGGCCTAAATCCAGCTGTCACAGATGTGTCATCCAGTGGCACACAGGATTTTAGTGGTACACAGGATATTTATGTCTACTCCATGTTGCCTGATCATCACCATGCCCCAGGACTTTTTTTCCCCCTTCCATTCACTATTGGTTCCTTCCCCAGCTGACCTTTGGCAGAGGGAAGGAGTACCTGAAGCACATCATGGATGTGCACAAGGAGAAGGGTTATGGCTGCAGCATCTGCAACCGGCGCTTCGCCCTGAAGGCCACGTACCACGCACACATGGTCATCCACAGGGAGAACCTGCCCGACCCCAACGTGCAGAAGTAAGGCTTGTTCCACTGACAGGAGCTGTCTGCTTGGGGTTCTAATGGTTCTGCCAGCTGGGGGTGTTTTTAGAGAATTTGGCTGTGCTAAAATAACTGTGAAACGGGGGTTAAAGTGTTTATTACGCGCTTGGAATGTGTGTGGCTGTAATTGACTTCGCAAAGCCAGTTTTGGCTTTGCAAAGTACAAATCAATGGTTTTAATAATTTTTTTTTTTAAATTTTACTGTATAGCAGGGCCAGACTGCTCCAAGCTTGCAGCTTAAGGCTCAGTTAAAAAAACTTACCGTTCAAGGAACATTTTTACAGTAATTAATATTAGCAGATGAAGTGCACTTACTGACAGAGATGCCTGAAAATCACCTCTGCCTCAAGAAAAGAATCACAGTTTTTGGTCTCTTTGGTTTCAGATACATCCATCCCTGTGAAATCTGTGGGAGGATTTTTAACAGTATAGGAAATCTGGAAAGACATAAGCTTATACATACAGGTAAAAATGTTGTGTTTCTTTATAATTATCAGTACTTTCAATACTTCTGTTGCCAGTGCCTGCTTTTTTGTTTTTGTGCTATAGGGTTTTCACTCTAGTTGCAACAAGACAAATATAATATTTATTCTTTTAGAGTAAACCAGTTTTCTAAAGCAGGTAATACTAATGAAGAGATTTGATCTGGACACACAATCCAAATTTCTAGTTAATTTGTTGTAGGATCCACCTAATCCTGTATTCTGTTCTACCCCAAATTCTTATCCATGCTACCTTCTCACCATTACACAGGCTGAAACCTGCTATTGCAAAATCATTTTTAACAGCTCATTACTATTTCATGCTATTCAGTCTTCTCCTACCTCAGGCTTTGTCTTTTCTTTCCTCACACAAAAAGCCAGCTTTTCTCTCTCTTCAAAGTCTTCTAATTTAATTTGGGCTACAATATGCATGAAAGGTGTGGTTGTCAGCACAGTTGGGCTGTTGCCCTCTAATTCACCACTTTAATCAATTTTTAGGAGATGCACATTACTCATTAACATATTTTTATTTTGTTTACGTTGTCTTTTAAATTTATTTTCAAGGTGTAAAAAGTCATGCTTGTGAGCAATGTGGCAAATCATTTGCTAGAAAAGACATGTTAAAAGAACATATGCGAGTCCATGATAATATCCGAGAATACTTGTGTGCAGAGTGTGGCAAAGGTATGTCTGATGCCTTGTTTTCCATTCATTGTGATACTGAGTAGCAGGTGAATATCTGATTTAAAACAACCTCCGTGCTGAGAATGTTGGCAGTGCTGCAAATCCTGCATTTTTGAGAGGCAGAAAATGTATTAATCAGGAGTGTGATGGTTACGTGAGCTGCCCTAATTTTGTACAGTTTGGTTTCATGGCCTGTAAGACAACACTGATTTTAGCAGCATTTTCTTCTGTCAGGTTGAGTAATGCCTGATTTGCAGCACAAAAGTGAATGCAAGTTGATTATTTTCATTCTGGGCTGTTTACAGACTTAAGAAATAGAGTAATTTCTCTCTGTAAGAACCTTAAAAGTCAAAGGTGCTCTGACTTTTTAAATTTCTCATGTTATAACTTGAACAAAGCTGATATTTTAGTGAAAAGCAGTAGTAAATCTGACACTTCTAAGGATGTTTTATCTTTGCTTGTCCCTGCTGTTTTACTTCTCTGTCAGTGATTACTCAGATGTTTTCCAGAGCTTTTTTCTGGAATTAAAATAATGATAACTTGCCTTGCTACGTAAAAATACGCAACTGTGGACTCACAGCAAACATAAAATAGAGCCTGTTGCTTAACAACATGAACAAAATTCTCCCCTGAAGGTGGGAGTGATGGCCTAAGTGTCCTGTGCCTTGTGTCTCACAGGAATGAAGACAAAACATGCCCTTCGTCACCACATGAAGCTTCACAAAGGGATTAAGGAATACGAGTGCAAGGAATGTCACCGAAAATTTGCACAGAAGGTCAACATGCTGAAGCACTACAAGAGACACACAGGTGAGGACTCCAAAGATGGACAGAAGTTGTCCTGAATCACTCAAATGTTTCCCAAGAGACCTCTTACCTAGAACGGTCAAAGAGTATGAGAAAAACCAATAAAATGTGCATATTCTGCGCTTTGAAAAGTGAGATTTTGTCCTGTCCTCAGCCAGGACCCCTTGTTCTACAAATAAATGCAGTTTAATAGGTTTCGAGTTTTGGGAGTTTTTTTAGGTTCTTGGTCGAGGGTAGGTCTAGAATGTTGAGTTTGTTTTAAGTTAGTCTTCAGGCTGTCATTTCCCAAAGCAAAATTTTACCTCCCACATCAGTGTCTCTGGGATTTATTTTCTGCTGGAGATAGTGGAATGGCTTAGATAAAAATAGGTGGTGAAGCTGGGCTTCTTCTGCCTTTCTTTGTCTGTGATTTTTATTTTTTTAATGTTACTAATACAAAACTCAGAATTGTCCCAGATACCTTTAGGCTGCTTTCACAGGTGCCAAATATTCTTTTCATGCAGGAATCAAAGATTTCATGTGTGAGCTCTGCGGCAAGACGTTCAGCGAGAGAAATACAATGGAGACTCACAAGTTGATTCACACAGGTAAACCCTCTAAAAAACAGTATCCAGCTACAACACCCTAATTTTACGCCTTAATTTTGTTTTAAGCTGGCCAATCTTGGCACTCATGTTGCACATCCTGTTACCAAACATAAATTGTTGCTCTCCTTGAGCCGTTGACAATCCAGTGCTCATCCATTGGTTTGCTTCCTTCCTTCTGCCACCAGTAGGAAAACAGTGGACGTGTTCAGTGTGTGATAAGAAGTATGTCACTGATTACATGCTGCAGAAGCACATCCAGCTCACCCACGACAAGGTGGAAGCCCAGAGCTGTCAGCTCTGTGGGACAAAGGTTTCTACCAGGGCGTCCATGAGTCGACACATGAGGCGTAAACACCCAGAGGTGAGGGAGTTTGAGTGGTGGATTGTGGCATTTTTAAAATTTTTTTATTTAAAAGAATGTTTATGGCTTTTGGAGACTTGAAAGGAATTACTTTTTTTCCTCTGTCTCTTCTTTTTTCCTGTTGTTTTGGACCCAGTTTTAAGTAGTGTCTGTGAACATGGACTTAACTGAATCAGCCATTTCACAGTGTTATGTATTAGTAGTAAATGTATCTGTTTCTCATTCCCAAAATTGAAGTTTCTTCTCATTATTTAAAATGTCTTTTCCTTTTCCAGCTTAAATACATGTTTTTTCATGTTTTGTCACCATCCATTAGTGAGTGTAATGGATTCTTTTTCCCCTGTTGTGTTTTCTGTATTCAGAAATGCTCTGAAAGAAGTGGTGAATAGAGAGGTGATGGCAGCATCTGCTGATGATACGAAATTATTCTCAGTATTAAAGATGAATGCTGACTGGAGAGAATCTGGATTAGAGGGATGTTTTGTCTGACCCCAACGGGGTTTTTTTCTGTGTTCTAAATTTCTGAATAGCTATTGTGTTTCTCCTCAGCATTTCTTGTTTAGGTTTGACTAAGGCTTGTCTGTTCCCTTTGAGGCTTTTTTTACTTTTTTAACTACCAATTTTTCATTAGCATTGCTTTGCTGCTTTACCATGATGACCGTGAAGGAAGTCAACAAAATGCTTTGTTTATTGATTTGGGGATTTAAAATGCCAGCTACATATCTGAAATCCAGAGGGCAATTTGTCTCTCTCCTTTGATGAGCTGAGATGTGAAATTCATCTGAAAATAATGAAGTAGGACACAGTTGATAGGCTTATAAATTGAAATGCTAACATAATACTCTTATTTTCCCAAACACATTGTTTTCTGTAGAATTCATCACTTCCCAGAGGGTTGTGTTCTGTTTAGAACATGAAAATGGACGTGTTCTTTTACTGTGTTTAAATTTTGCTGGATTTCAGCAAGAGGAAAAAGATGAAATGCCAGAAGGTTATTTTTAAAAAGCCACAATTAACTCCCTCTATTAAATACCGTGTGTAAAATGCTTGATTACATTTTTCACTTCTTTTTTCACTTTCACATCACTTCTGCTTGGTGCCAGGGTTTATTAGTGAAATGCTGTGCTGTTTGACTGTGGTTTGCTGCAGTTCTGCAGCTGACTCCTCTTTGTGCTCAGATTCTTTCAGTGAGGATTGATGATTTAGAGCCACTGCCAGAGACCACGACCATTGATGCCTCTTCAATTGGGATTGTTCAGGTGAGCTCCAGGCCTGCTGCAGGGCGAGGTGGGACATCACTTTTCGGGTACATAACATATCTGGGTGTGGGCTGATGGGTGAGGAATGTGCTTTTTTAGAGTGGAACATGTCCAAGCAGCCACAAGCTGCTGATCTGCTTGGTTGTATAACAGGCAGAATGTATCACAGGGTGAGGTCTCAATCCCTGGAGTCAGGATTTTGCTAAAGTTTGTTTCTTTGCTTGAGAACTGACAGTAAACCAGTTGATTGTCAGGTGATTGTCTCTTTCTTGGAACTTCAGTAAGCAAAAGGACTTGATGTTTTGTTTGGAAATGTGTTGCTCCAGCCGGAATTAGCCTTGGAACAGGGTGAACTACCAGAAGGGAAGCAGCACATAAAGACTCCTAAACGTGTCCAGAAAAGAAAACAAAAGTCAGGGGAGGAGGAGGAAGCTCAAGTGCCTGAGGACCCTGCCTTCAGTGAATACCCAGAGAAGGAAGGTGAATTCACAGGGAATGTTGGAGACGAGACTAATTCAGCTGTACAGAGCATCCAGCAGGTGAGCTGCAGGAGTAGTGTTGGGTGGCATTGCTTAGAGGAATAACCCTTCTTTTGGTTAAAAAAAATCACAGAAGAGGGATTAAAACATTTGGAGTTGATTGGAGAAATTGTGATAACACAAAAAAAAGTTATAAAGATGAATAGAGATTTTAAGAAGCCAAGAAGTTGAACCTCCAAGCTTCTCATGTTTGTTTTCATTTCCTTTGGTGTTAGCATCAACTTGTTTACTACGTATCACTGTTTGAAGTTGTGATTAGAGCAGTGAAAGTCAACTTGTCTGCTTGTTTTAAATGTTGCATATCCCTCTCTCCTTTCACCACCTCATTTCTACACCTGGAAGTTGTTACATTCCAAGTTTCCTGCCTTCCCATCTGTGTGTGACTTCTCTTGCTGGCAAGATGTGAACCCACCAGCACTTGCCTGATGTTTGTGAGCCCACCAGCACTTGCCTGATGTTTGTGAGCCCACCAGCACTTGCCTGATGTTTGTGAGCCCACCAGCACTTCCCTGATATTTGTGAGCCCACCAGCACTTCCCTGATATTTGGTGGTCACTTGGAAGCCTCAAGGCTGAGGTTCCCTTTGTGTTTCTCCTCAGGTGGTGGTGACGCTCAGCGACCCGAACGTCTCGGCGCCCTCCAGCTCCGTGGGGCTCACCAACATCACCGTGACCCCCATCACCACAGCAGCTGGCACCCAGTTCACCAACCTGCAGCCCGTGGCCGTGGGTCACCTGGGAGCCCCAGAGCGCCAGCTGCAGCTGGACAACTCCATCCTGACTGTCACCTTCGACACGGTCAGCGGCTCAGCCATGCTGCACAACCGCCAGAGCGACGTTCAGCTCCCGCCGCAGCCCGAGGCACCCAACCCCCAGTCTGTGGCCCATTTCATAAACCTGACCACTCTGGTGAACTCCATTGCTCCCCTGGGCAACCAGATGACAGAACAGCACCCCCTGAGCTGGAGGTCAGTGCCTCAGACTGATGTCCTGCAGCCCCCGGCGCCGGCCACGCCGCAGCAGCCGGGCCAGCAGCCGGTGCAGCCAGAGCAGCAGCAGCAGCAGATGTACAGCTACTAATTTATACCTGTGGGCAGTACTCAGAGACACAAAAAAAACCCACACAGACTTTTTGGGAAATTTCTAATAGGGTTGTTTGCTGGATACCAAACAGAGAATGGGAAAATGTTTATACAGTGAAAATTTAAGCTGAAATTGGCAGATCACCCTGCAACGTCCCGGTCTGAGGTTCTCACGCTGTCTCCAGACCTTGCACTGTCTTAAAAAGTAACAGAAACTCACCACAAATTTAGCAGCCCCTTGCAGTTGTGCACTAAGATTGAGATTTGACAGGTGCATCATCACACACCTTAACCAAAGCAGGGAAATCCTAAATTTTACAGCATTTGGTGCTGTTCAAAAACCCTTTTCAGCCATACCATGTCACTTCTTTCCACGTCTGGAAATGACATCTGAAGATGTTCACAGGGGGTGGAATGTCCTCGTGGTCAGCTGGTAGAGACTGAAATGTGAAGACAAAGAGGGGCAAAACAAGGATTGTCTTTGTTTCTTATCTTCTTTAGGTCTTGTATCTAACAACATCGGTAAAGTAGGTGGAATTTGGGGTTTTGGGGTGGGCATGAGTGTGGTGTGGAAGAAAATATCACCAGTCATTTCCATTTTAGTCATGGGTGAAACCCTGTACCCATCAGACAGTGTTAGTGCTACTTGAGCCAGAGAGCTGGGCTAATGCTGAAGCAAACTTGTATGGTCTAATAGTCAAGTTTCAATCAAACCAATTACAAACTGAAAGAAGAATGTGATACAGTTTTATGTAATTTTTCAAACCTACTCTTTCAATCTTGCTTTTAGCTAATAGGCCTGAAGAGCAATCAGTCCCCTTTGATGAAATTCAGGATGTGAATTTTTTTTTCAATTGGACTTATTTCATCGTGTAATAAACATTTGAGAAAGCATTCTTTTTATATATATATACATATACATATATATATATATATAGCCTTTGTACTTTACTGTGTGTTCTTGGTGAGTATTTGTGTGGAAAACACTGTTACCAATCTGATTTATTAATTTTTTTCATCCCCGTGTTGCCCCTTCTCACAAAAATAATGTATGGATTCTGTTCCTTCTGTTCCTAAAACTCATTTCCAAAGTTCACAGCCACACAAGATCGTGTGAAGTGCAAGAAAAAGGAACGTCTGGAGCATTTTCTGTGTCCTGCCACACGGAGTCAGTGTGCCCCAGTGAATAATGGGTGAGGTTTGCATGACTGCTGGGATGCAGTCGTGGGTTGGGTCAAACACATCTTTGCTGACAGCTCCCTTTCATTCCATTCTCCATCCAGTCCAGGATGTGCAGTCTGGACTTTTGCATGTCAAGAAGAGTATTATCCCCAGAGGGAAAATAATGAGCTGATAGCAGAAAGGTATAAACTAAATATATATATATATATGCATATATATGTATATATAGTGCTGTTGCTTGGAATCCTGAAGGGCAAACCCAGCTGTGGCAGAACAAGGACCTTTGGGGCAGCAGACTGAGCCACAGGACTGTGCTGAAGGGTTTTTATTCCTGAGGATGAAGCAGCTGCTGTGTCTGACAGTGAGGATGGATTGGTGGTT
This sequence comes from Petroica traversi, assembly GCA_025920805.1. Taxonomy (NCBI): domain Eukaryota; kingdom Metazoa; phylum Chordata; class Aves; order Passeriformes; family Petroicidae; genus Petroica; species Petroica traversi. Next base: position 3,288,858 of record JAHLSL010000075.1, on the reverse strand, counting down.
GTAAAAATCCTGTCTGTGCCTATGGTATTTATGAAGAAGTTTTATGTTTTAGCAAAAACTTGAGTAGGAAATACTTCAGCTTTGAAAATCTCTATTTACATGGACTACTTGACCCCTAAAGGTTGCCTTATAATCTCTACTACAAATTCTCCCAAAGTATCAATGCCTAGATATTAAAATTAACCTCCAGTGGTTTTCTTGGTGCTGTGGCTGTGTCCAGAGGCTTGGTTTGCCAGGCTGGGTGTAAAGCTGCAAGACAGGGATAGAAAAGGGGTTTCTGGTGACAGATTTTGTGTGTCAGAGGAACAGAACTACTTTTATTTAAATGTCAGCAGGACTATAAAATACCTGCATGGGAGAGGCCAGTGTTTGATGGGACAGGGATGCATATTGGATATTAGGAAAAAAGTTTTTTATGGAAAGGTGGTTAAATACTGGAGTTGTCTGCCCAGGGCAGTGCTGGAGTCACAATCCCTGATGTGTTTATAAAAAGATTGGATGTGGCACTCGGTGCCATGGTTTAGGGAGGTGTTGGGGCATGGGTTGGACTTGATCCTGAAGGTCTCTTCCAACCCAGTGATTCTG
>JAHLSL010000075.1:3261630-3288263 GCA_025920805.1 Petroica traversi | reverse complement strand
AATTACCTTAAATAACGTTCAGGAGGGGAAAATACAACCACTGGAAAGGCTTTGGTTAGGGCAGCAATAGAAAGGTGGTCTTTAAAAGCTGATTTTCCCTGAGCACTCCTTTGAGAGAGGATTGTGACTTTCACCACAAGCCTTGATGGGGTGCCTCATCATCTCCCAGCAGGATTTTATTACTGCTCCTGTTATGAACATCCCTATGAGAAAACAACTGTGTCTTGGGTGTGCTGCACTGTGGGAAAAAAAAAATCCAGAACAAATTATTGTTTGTTTTTTGCTTCAAATTATTTTATTTGGAGATACTTGGGAATTGCTGCCTTTTCAGACAGAGCTTCCCTTGGACAAGCAGTGACTGCTCTCCCAACTAAACCTCTTCCAGGTGAATACCAAAGTTGTACTGATGCTGTTTTCAAACTGCACAAGAAATAAAACTCCTCCACGAGGGATGTGCAATCTAAATTTCCTCTGCCAGTTTGTTCCCTGCCTTTTCAGCTGCAGGATGTGAAGGTTTTCTTGTTTTCAGCCACGTCTCAGAGGTTTTTGCATAACAACTGTTCAGTCACAAACTGGAATCACTTTGAGCCAAAGGAGTGATGTTGTGTGGTGTTCTGTGTATTGTCATTGTTTATTGCTAAGATTATTTAATTGAATGCTGTCTGTGGCACACTGGGCTCTGAAGTAAAGGAGCATCGAGGTACAGAACCCCTTCTCTGCCAGTGTTATTCTTTCCTATTCCTTAATTAAGATAACAGATTTTTTTTTCCTTCAAATCTCACAGATTTGCCCCAAAAGCAATAAGATTAACCCTCATCTCGTGGAATTTTGTGCATCCCAAATTACAGAAACACAGGGTAGCATTGTAAAATATTTATTCTGTAGCTTGTTACTGGTAATAACTGAAAGCAAAAGAGATTGAATCTTTCGTGGTTTCTGTGCTGAGTTCTCTCAGGAGAACTGACTGTATCAAATGTTACTACGCTTTCTAAAATGAATTATTATTTTTTTTTAAATGTGTCACTATGAAAAGTGAGTATTTTTGCAGAAACCCACCAGCCAGTCTCCTGCCAGTCTAACCAGCCACATTTCTGTACTCTTGTATTGTTCCAGAGATTGTGTGAAGTTGGCAGCCAGGTAACACTTGGATTTATTTCAGGAACTGAATTCCCTGCCAGTTTGTCAGTGATTTGTTCTGCATACGCAATGATGTCTCCATTTCTCATCTGGAAAACCAGGAATGGAATAAATACCACAGATCCAAGTGTCAGTCATATCCAGACTTAAAGGTACCCCATCAAATGCATGGGGAAAATACCTTTGGGAATTCTTATCAGTGATGAGATTTCCTTGGTGCTGTTCACAGTAATAATAATATCACTCCTGATTGCTTTTTGCGTGACATTTATTTTTTATTTGGATGTACCTGTTGAAAACTCCTTAACCCTTGTATTTTTGGCCCTTTTATGGTGCTGTGTTGGTGTAAAAGGAGAACATGGGAGAGGATCTGCTCATCCACATCACAGTGCACAGCAAAGCTCTGCTTGAAAAGCAGTTTTGGAGACAGACGTGCAGCCAAATGACTCAAATATCTGAGATTGGTTACCAGAGTTTGTTTCCACATAGGGGTTTTTGCCCTACAGCAAACCCTGGTGGCATCAGGATAAAGGAAGAAAAATAATATGTTTCTCATCAACTTGTCCTGATTGTCTTCAGTATTGATTTTGCACTGGACATGGCAGGAAGCTGTTAAAAAATCAGTGCAGCCATGGTTGGAAAGGATGTTTCTTGCCATGAGGTGCTTTGAGAAAGCTCTTGTGGGTTTATTTTCCTCCTGGGTGCTGCAGGGCTGTTCTGCTGCAGGTTCAGTTCAGGCAGGATTCAGCACAGGGAGCCCCTGCAGTAGAACCTTAAATCACAGAATGGCTCCAGTTGGAAAACACCTTAAAAATCAATTGGTTTCAACCTCCTGCCATGGCAGGGACACCTCCCACTGTCCCAGGCTGCTCCAAGCCCCAGTGTCCAACCTGGCCTTGGGCACTGCCAGGGATCCAGGGGCAGCCACAGCAAATCTGGGCACCCTGTGCCAGGACCTGCCCACCCTCCCACGGAAGAATTTTTCTTTATACCAAGCCTAACCCTATGTTCTTTCAGTTTGTACCCATTTCCCCTTGTTCTGTCACCACAAGGCCCTTATACAAGCTGTCTTGCACAGCTGCTGATGGGTGAAATGCTGGATCACTCATTTAAAGAGTCCAAGCTCTCTGCTGCTAAATTCCCAATATCTGAGCAGAAGGGGCAGTGAGGGTGAGCCTTTCATTGTTGCCCCCAGAGTCAGAATTCTGTCAACATTTGGGGTAATTCCCTTGTCTCCCTGCTTTATCCAGGAGCTGTGTTGGCCAGTTACAGTGCCTGTAGTTGCTGACACTTCTGAAAAGCTGATTATTGGGTGCAATGTCTGTAGAGCAGCTGATAGGAAAAGCAATAGAAACTACTGAGTTTGGAGGTCTATTTCATTTAAAGCCAAGTTTTTCAGTCCTCACATCTTTTTGGTGTCACTTGGGTGCTTTCCTGGTTTGGGGTGTTTTTCTGTTTACTTGCAGTTTATGATTCTAGAAGATTTTCAAGGTATAGCAAAAAAAAAAGTAGAAATGGCAGAATGAGGAGTTTAAATCAGGAGAAACACATGATGCTCATTTTCTACAGATTCCCACCCTTCTCCTGCCCTCCTGAGTGCTCGGTTGTTGCCTGATGGGTGCTGGAGGCTCAGGGAAGGAGGCAGCACAAGCTCTGGCTCGTTTGCAGAGCTCTGGCATGGGGATTGACGTGCAGGGTGTTGTTAATGAGAGCAGACAGCAGGAGCTCTGCCAGCCTTCCCCTCCTGCCACGTGCTCAGCTCTGAGCCTCTCCCAGCACAGCTTTGCACAGAGCTCAGGGCAACCTCGGAGTCCTCAGGACTCTTTTTTCATGTTCAGTGAACAGAAAATCACAGAATCATTTTGGGCTGAACAAAACCTGAGATAGAGTCCAACCTGTGACTGATCCCACCTTGTCCCCAGCCCAGGGCACTGAGTGCCACATCCAGGCCTTCCTTGGTCACCTCCAGGGATGGGGACTCCAAACCTTCCTGGGCAGCTCTTACAATGCCTGACCACCCTTTTTGGGAAGGAATTCTTCCTGAAATCCAACCTGAACCTGCCCTGGCACAGCTTGAGGCTGTTCCCTCTTGCCCTGTCATGGTTATCATAGAATGGTTTGGGTTGAAAGGGACCTTAAATATCATCCAGTGCCACCCCTGCCATGGCAGGGACACCTCCCACTGTCCCAGGCTGCTCCAAGCCCCAATGTCCAACCTGGCCTTGGGCACTGCCAGGGATCCAGGGGCAGCCACAGCAAATCTGGGCACCCTGTGCCAGAGCCTCACCACCCTCATAGGAAACAATTCATTCCTAATATCTAAACCAAACCTACTCTCTTTCAGTTTGTACCCACTCCCCCTTGTGCTGTCACTCCAGTTCCTGATGGATTGTCCCTCTCCAGCTCCCCTGCAGCCCCTCCAGGCTCTGGAAGCTGCTCTGAGCTCTGCACACAACCCAGGCTCCCCAGGCTGAACAGCCCCAACATTCTCAGCATCAAGAAATGGATTCAAACGGGGGGGGGGGAAAGAGGGGCCTGAGGGGCAGCGAGTCACTCTGGAAGTACAGCTGAAAAATAGGTGGGAGAATACAAGCCCAGCCTGCTGTGCTGAGCTGAGGCTGTGGCTGCCTGCAGGGCTGTTCACTAATTAGTGATTATTGCACAGAATCCGTGTTCTGGGCAGGGGAACGTGTTGGTGGGTGCTCAGGGTGTGAATTTGCCATAAATTAAACCCAAAGGTTTGGATTCACACGCTCGCTGTGCTGTCATGTGCAGCTACATGCAGAGACCAGGCAGGGAGATGCTCAGTGATAAGAGAATGAAGAAGGCCCACGTTTCATGGCTTTTGGGAGCTGTGGAAATGAGGTTGGAAGCAGTTTCCTCAAGGGTGATTGTCCTTTCTCACACACAGGACAAACCTCTGTGGTGCCTGCATACAGCTCAGGCACAGGAGAGTTGTCTAAGGGGTGACACTGGAGGAAAGGAGGGCTTTACAATAAAAAAAACCCTCTAAAAAAAATCAAATCAGTTCGTTACAGAAAAGGGTGGGGAAGTGCTAACCCTAGATCCTTGCTCTTCCAAGGGAGATACAAAAGAATGGCTCTCAGTCTGTTATACTGCCTGGTAGATTAAAAAAAATAATAAATAAACTGCAGGCTCACACTCCTTTTCCCTTCTCTCCACGCCGATGCCTCTGACCCTATACAGAGCTTTCAAATGAATAAATACTTTTGTCAGACTGGCATTCAGATGGCACTTGTGGCCTCAATGGGGTGTAAAATTCAGGATTGCTGAATTGCAAATATGGGTGCACAGCTTTGGGGTGTTTGGGCAGGAGCAGGTTCTTTTTGGGGCTGTGTGTGCCTTTAAAACAGTAGCTGCCTTATTGCCCTGCTGTGGAGTCCCTGCTGAGGCAGAAATCTGCTGAAGAGACTGGAATCAGTGACAAAGCACCATTTTTAAAGACACAAAAAGAGGAGAAGATCTTGTATTGCATAACCAAAGAGAAAAATTGGAAACTTTGTCCCGAAGGCAAATGCACCTTTCTCATTCACTCTCCTCCCTTTTTCACTACTTTTTTCCCATGAAATACATGCAAATCCCAACATGCACTAAGTTTTCCTCCAGGCATGATATACTTGTGTGGTTATTTAAGTAAGAAGTGGGCTGAATAGAGATATGAGGTGTTCCTGGCAGAAAGAGCTTGGAAAAGAGTGCTCTGTTTGCTGCTGTTGTTCTAAAGTCATGTACTCACCCCTGAGAGCATTTGTAGGTACTAAAGGGGATAGCTGTCACTCTAATTACACAAAACACACATTTCCTTCTTAATTTATTTTGCCTTCTCACAGTACTGAGCCTGCCTACTTGGAAAAGTGTCTAGAAATTAAGTTGTGAGCGTTTTATCAAAAAGAAGAGTGGTTTAAGGAGTAATTCAAGCAGAGCAAGAACTTGCTGTTATCAATTAACACTTGCAAGAAATCACAAATTCTGGTTGCGCAGGACACTTATCAGGTCTGGAAACAGCAAATCAATGTGTGTGGTCTGTGTTTGGATGCAAATTCCTCCAGAATCCTTCCAGCCCTTCATTGCCTTTAGAGGTGCCTGTGTTGGGTGTGAAGGGCATTTGAAAAGAGTGGGGTTGAGCCTGAACTCACAGAACTCCAAACAGGAGGATTAGAGGGTGGTGGGAGAGTTGTGGGTGCTCTGGAGGGATGTGGAGACAAGGACAGGGCAAGGTGGGAGGTTCAGGTGGGATGGGGGAGGTTCAGGTGGGATGTAGGGACAAGGAAAGGGCAATGTGAGAGGTTTGGGTGGGATGTAGGGACAAGGAAAGGGCAATGTGAGAGGTTTGGGTGGGATGTAGGGACAAGGAAAAGGCAATGTGGGAGGTTCAGGTGGGATGGGGGAGGTTCAGGTGGGATGAAGGAACAAGGAAAGGGCAATGTGGGAGGTTCAAATAAAATACAATAACAAGGAAGGGGATGTGAGATGCTCAGGTGGGATGTAGAGAGAAGGAAGGGGGAGGTGGATGTTCAGGTGAGATGAGCAGACAAAGAGGGGCAAAATGGACAGGAGGATTTCAAAGTCTCTCCCACATTTTCCCTCTGGTGATTTTTGCCTGCAGTCATTGGGATATTGTGGGTACTGGCGTTGGTCAATTAGAATAATTACAGTTTGAGATATTTTGTTCCAGTGGCATTAATACCATGGCTGGGATAACTTTAATAAAGTTACTTGACCACGGATTATTTAGTGTGCAGCATAAACACTACTCTTCCTACCTTTCCCTCTGTCTTTAGGGATAATAGGATTTCCTGTTTCAGGGACAAGTTTGGGTGCAGAAGTTTGGATTTGAACTGTTCCACATGAGGAGAGCCCCACTTGGAATAGCAGCCCATCATTTCCCTGGGAAGCTTTCTGGGGTTTCAGTTCCTGGAAGGGGAACACTTCCAGAGGGGCATTTTTAGTAGCTGGAGGTACAAAGAGCACAAGGCAGTCGTGTGGATGTGTCTGTTCAACACCACAGAGCTGGCACAGCAATTCCTGCACGTTTTCCCCACTTGCACACTCGGCTTTTTCAGCCAGGAATTATGTCAGCACCCACGGGTTTTTGGGTTCTTTTAATCAGTGGAATCAGCAGGAGCGTCAGGGAAGGCACAGCCAGGATTTTACAGTGGTGCTTGAGGCTACTGGGCAGAGTTTGTCTCCCAGATCTGGATGAGGAGGTGCAGAACCTCCTCCCAGCTGCTTGTTGCCATCCTCCTCCCCAAGTCTGCCTGAGATCCCTCAGCTGATCTGCTCCGAGCTCTTTAAACCCTAAAAACTAATCCAGGGTGCTGGGAATAAAGCGAGTGAGGGAGTGGCTCTCAGAGCAGCTGATCTGGCAGATCTTTTGAGCCAGGGAGGTGGAAAACCACGGAGAACGGGCCAGGAGGACTTTTTTAATGCAGTTTGCTGCTGTTGTATCTGCTCAGACTAACAAAAATCCAGTGGAACTGTTTCTCATGGGTTTGCATTCCTGTGGCTGGAAGCATGCATCCAGTTGACCAGAAAACTGATTTCTCTGTATCATTTCCCACCAAGAACCAGCTGCAATTTTTTTTTTGTTTTTGTTTTGTTTTGTGGAGTTTTTTGGGTTTTTTTCGGGGGGGGGGTTTGGGGGGGTTGGTGTTTTTTGGGGTTTTTTGTTTGGTCTGTTTTGTTTTGTTTTGGGGTTTTTTTTGTTGGTTTGTTTGTTTTCTGGTTTGGGGTTTTTTGTTTTTTTTTTTCTTTTTTGTTTTTGTTTCATCAATTTAGCAGCTGTGGCAATTCCAGAGCTGGATCCTGAGAAAATCAAGAAAATGGAGCCAGCCCTGTTCAGTGGGATCCCACGCTGGTGCCAGTGGCTGGAATTACACTCCTGGCCGTAGTTGTTTGGCTTTCTGTGTGGAAAGAAGTTTTACAGCCCTGCTGTGGAGGGAAATCACAGGAAAGGCTCCCTCAGCAGATATTTGGGATGCTGATCACAGGACTCTCACTGTGTGGTTGCAGTGAAAATGGTACAACTTGTGGCTTCTGGCAAGGTGGAAATGTTTGCAAAATACAGCCTTAGATACTTAAAATAAGGTATCCATTAATTAAAAAAAAAATAATAATGTTCTTGTCATTGGAGAGACTGGAACCTTGACTGCAATTTTTACATGAGAATCTCACAGAAATGTAGCAGAACTAAAACTTTCAGGCAGTGGCCCCAGGAAGGAAGTTTAAGAATGCTGGGTTGCTGCTGCCGTGTGTGAATGGAAAGAATGCTGCTTTGTAGGGAATGGCAGGGAGGGATTTTGCAATCACTGGGGAGCACTGGAAGGAGCTGCTCCAGCTGGGAACAGCAGGGCATTCCTGCCTCACCTTTCACACAGATTCAGGGGACACCATTCCAAGACCAGAAGATAATTCTGACTTCTATTTGGAAGATAACACTGATTTCAATTTACCTGGGCCTGAGCTTTGATAAGCCCTGCCTGAATCAAGCCCTTTAACAAGGTTTTATATTTTTTTTATTTCACTCCTGCTGGATTTTTGTTTGTATTGACAACTATTACTAATATGGAAAGAGAGTGAAGAGGTGATGTCATGAGAACTTCTGCTGAAGTTTTCTTCTCTCACATTTGGGCCTCAGCAGGTGCAGGTTTTAACAAATTGTTTTTAATGGCAGAGTTTTCTTCCCTTTCAGGGACAAAAATTTTAAGTTTAAATGAGGATTTGTATGAATCTTTACAGAAAAAGGGAAAATTGTATTGTTTCTACATTGTTTGCCTTAATACACTGGGTATTTTGATGGGTATTGTATTTTACAGTTTTTAAATAGTATTAAATGTACTCCAAAGGAAAACAAAACAAAAAAATCCGATTCTGCAGAAAATTACAGGCAGACTGTGTGGATGTAATAGCAATAATATACCAGACTTTTTAATATAGCTGGTTTGGCTCTTGTGTATCCTGCTCTTTATTCTTAACACTGTAATCAAGTGTAATTACAGGTGTAGACATTTTAATTAAAGGTGAATGAGTTTTAATTAAAGGTGAAAAAAGTAGAATTAGACCAACATTAACAATGTCTCTGTGACCTAAGCCGAGGGGTGTCATAGTATAAACCTAAAAAAATACTGATTTTTACCAAGTTTTCCTATTGAATCTATGAAGTACCTTTGTGCAGAAAGTGATGCTTTAAGGCACAAAAGGCCCTGGTGTTGCTGCATTTGTGACACAGTGGGAAATCAGTTTGCCACTGAGATTTGCAAGCTGTATTTGGTGCATTATCAGCAGATAGCAATTAGCAGCTTCTCTGCTAATAGTCACAGAGTGTGAAGTTATTACACTTCAGAGGAGTTTGTTGGCAGAAACGTGATGTGAAATACTCAATATTGGCTTTTATTTTTTTCCTAACTCCAGCATTCTTTGGATTTGACTCACAATGGGGAATTTTTCTTGTCTTACCCCTGAACAACATCTCCCGCTGTGTCAGTAACATGAGATTATTATGGCAACAATGACAAAAATTAAAACCACTGGGACAGATCATCCAGAGAGGGTGTGGAGCTCCCTCACTGGGGATATTCCAGATCTGTCTGGACAAAATCCTGAGTCCTGTGCTCTGGGATGGCCCTGCTGGAGCAGGGAGGTTGGACCTGATGAGCCACTGTGGTCCCTCCCAGCCTGACCCATCCCGTGGTGTTTGCATAACATTTGTGACCTTGAATTCAAGTTTTCTTTCTCAGGACTAAAATGATCTTTTTGACAAAGATGCAACTTCTCTTGTGTTTTAAGAGCATATGTGAAAAACTTTAATACTGCCAATGTAATGATAAATTTGAAGTTTGGAGCCAGATCTAGAGTGTTTATTGTTGGTCTGAAAAAAAAGGCAACAAAATCTGATGTTTCCTTGGTTAGTTGGAAATATTTGGGATCTTTTCAGACAGAAATCAGACATTTGCAACAAGCTGTTCATATAAGTTTAAGGTACAAACATTGACAAGATTAGCTTCAGCTAAAAACGGTTTTTATCTTAACCACTTTTTAATATTCTGAGTTAAATAAAATCACCAATCCATTCTGTTTTGACTGTGCTCTTCCTGTACCAAGTAAACCAAGAAAAGAGCAGCTGCTTGGTTGTTTTTTTAACAACATTAACATAAATTCTGATGCCAATATAATTTTATTTCTGCGTCTTGAGGGTGTTCACTCCTGATCAGAAGTGGCTTCATATTTATGTGACATTTTAGGGAAGCAACTTCTGTCCCTCCTGGCCTCAGAATCTCAGCTCTTGTTTATGGCCAGTAGTGACATTTTCTTACCATGTCCCTTGGAGTAACTCTTGAGCAAGAGAGTTTTTAGAGAAAAAAACAGTGCAGGAAAATCGTTTATCTGATTTACAGTAATTTTTTTTCATGTGTTATGAGTTTTGCTTTTTCATTTAAGTGATGTAACTGAAACAATAATGCTGAAGAAGAAAAAGCTGAACTAAGTTCCTGAAAAATGTAAAACAAAGCAATTTTGCAAACCTAACATGGATAAATCTGATGTTGGTTTTGAAATAGTGAACCAATAATCAATTTTAAAATGTTTTTCAGAAGCCTTTGATTCTTTTTTCCTTATCTCTCTCTGTGCCTTTCAAAGATTCATAGCTTATCATCCATTTCTCTATTATCTATGGTATTTCCATATTTAGGTTGGGATAAAATTAATGACATAAATTATCTTTTTGAGGTTAAGAACAAACACTAAGGAGGATAAAAATACTCCCATGCAAGGCAATGTCAGACCAAAGGGGGGTATTTTACACAGCTATTTCATCCTTCATGTGCATCATATCAGAACTAGAATCAGGGTGACATTGGAGCATTTGTTATCAGTATTTATTGGAGTAAATTTACTGCAGTGATGGAGCAAAGTCACTTGTGTTTTCTCATGGGGCCTCAGTCCATGCTTTGCTTTGCTAAACTTTGCTTTGCTGGGTCTAAAATAATTTCCAGTTTCCTCTTAACATTTCAGATAGGATGTCTAAAAACACCCCTTTGTCCTTTTTGACTCTAAATGTAGAATATCTGACTCTAAATTTAGAATATTTATATTCATCTAATCCTCTGGCACCTCTCTTTTCATTAATTTTTCCTTCCACGAAATAAGAAATGGCGTACAAATTCTGTTTATGGAGAAAGGCAGTTCTGTTGTGAGAACCTCTAAGTAAAAGTTTTTATTTACAAGTCCATGACACTTGTAGCACCCCACTGGCATCTTTTTCAAGCTATAAGCCTCACCATATAATACAGATCATTATTTATGATAACTGATGGATTGCCTGCATAGTTTGATTACAAGCAAACCTTGTTGCTGTTATGTCTGATTTCTTACAGGAATAATATTTTTTGCAGTAGTTATTTTTGTTACTAATGCCCTTTAACACACACCAATCAGCCTTTACTCACATACTGCCATGATTGGTCTGTTTATTTTAAAAATGAAGAAGGTTCAGAGAAAGTTCAGAATTTTCCTTTGCTGCCCCTGTCCCTAAGCACAGTCTTTGCTTGAAAAACTTGTTTAAACACCAGCTAATTGATTTCATGTTCCTTTTTTTTAATATTTGTAAGTGGTCAGTTTGGGCTGATGGAATCCTCGAGCCCACAGCACTTTACAAAATCTTTTCTTTTTTTTTATACATGTTTTTTCAAGCTGCAGCTATGCAGTGAATTTTGTTAATTAGAAGAACATTTCCCAACTTAGCAGGTAGGCTCCAGCAGCCCCAGGAGCAGGGGTAGGGCACACAGTGAAAGAGGAGAACTTTGAGGGCAGGGAAAGCTGCTCACCTCTCCCACCCTCCTGCAAATGTGTTCCCACAATAATGAATAGAATTCCCTTTGAAAAAAATCTCCCGTGCAGCTTCCCCTGACCCTCGTGGTGCCTCTCCCTGTGGCAGGTCCAGTTTGCCCACGGGGGAAGCTCCTGACTCAGGCAGCAGCCCCAAAAACCTCGCTCCTGTCCTGTTTACACATTAAAAATATTTAAGAAAGTTCCGGTGAAATGGAAATTAAATGGAGTTTAAGCCTTAATCAGAGTAAGGCTGCTCTGATTCAGAGGTGGTTTTCGATCTGTCTGGCTCAATATTTTAGTTGACTCACCTGTATGTGCCTCTGTGTTTCCATACACACAGGACCTTGGATTTCTCAGATCCTGATTCAAACCCTTCCGAGGAAATAAGGGCTGGTCTCCCTCAGGGAACGGTTGTGAAATACACTGGAGTATGAATTTAAAATGCAGCATTAACTCCTTGTGGGAATGCTCTCTTCTGCACACGGAATGCTCAGCAGCTTCGTTTAACCCACTCTGCTAAGATTGAAATGACTAAAACCAGGTAATCCTGAATAAAACAGGGTTTTTAAATTTACATATTTTTCTTTGAACGGTATTTACATTTTAATCAGCTGTACATTATCAGCCTAAGGAGTTTCACCTATTTTCTGTCCAATTTGGTTAAAAGGAGGTCCTTGCCCCAAGTTCAATGTTTAGGCTTACAAAGATGTGCCAGGGTCAAATTGCTGGGAGCTGAGGGGAGCACTTTGAATTTGGAGTGCTGGCATCGTGCTGCTGAATGACACCCTGGGTCACACTGCAGAAAATGCAATGTGCAGCCCACTTTCACTCTCAGGTGGGGATTTTTTATGGACTGGTTTAGTCCCCCCTTGTCACATCAGTCCTGTTTTGTGGGGTGCTGCATCCTGACACTTAATTCCGTTTAATCACTGAGCAGCCTTCCTGTTTCTCTTGGAATTACCTCATGAGCCTTGAGTAGGAGCAGGGAGAAGTGAAGGGAGGGAGCAAAGTAAAAATATACAGAGAAATAAACCAGCAGAAACACATGAACAGACACATCCCTGCTCCAAAGAATGAGGAGCATTCACTCAATTATTCTGGACAGACTTTTCAACTGCGAGGTGGTAGGTGAGAATTCAGGACCTGGTTTGTGTTGTGGATACTGCAAAATGTTCTGCATTTTTCTAGTTGATGTAATTGCCTCTGTGTTGGAGGGAGTTAATTAAATGTTATTGCAATATTTACTGGTGTCTGTTCGGTTTTTAAAAACACTTAATTCTATGTTCCTGTCAGTTGATTTCCTGCCAAAACTATCTTGTCTTCTCCATGCTTCTATTTTGGTTTGTGTTACCTTCAGTAACCCAGTGTGGTTTTATGAACATGTTGCTCTTCATGCCTGTGATAGGGAGGAAGAAACTGTTACAAATAATAATAATAATAAAAAAGTTGTTTATTGTCACTGGAAAGGTAGTTCATAAAAAATTCAAACAGACCATCTCAAAAAGTATTTCACATATAAATGTTTTTAATAAAATTCACTTGAAACTCTGTGTTGCATAGGAACTTATGAGAGATCTTCAGTTATTTTTTCACCTAAAAAAACCTGCAAAAGCATTTCTATTTTATGGGCATCATGATTTAAGATAGGATAATTCCCATCATCCATGGGCAGTTCTCAACTTGGAGTAACTGGGAGCTGAACAGGCTTGGGCTTCCTCATGGCTTTGCTTGTGGGTGACAGTTCATAAACAATTTAAACAGATTTTCACTCATTTCCACCAGCCAGGATCAGGGTTGCTCCCTCCAAACAGAATTTCATGGTGAGCCTACTCTTCCCTCTGTCCCAATCAAGGCAAACACACCTCCTGCTGCCCCAGTTTTTCTCACGTCTGTGGTAAGAAAGAGCATTTTTAATGCATTCTCTATATTGCAAGCTGCCTCTTGAGCTGAAATTATTGTCGTGGCTTCAAAGGTGATGCCCTTGGCTGTATTGGAGCAGCCACATTCCTCTGACAGCCTCTCATAGCAGATGCCTTGATGGTTTGAGTAAGGGCTGAACTATGGGCTGCGTTTGCTGTGGTGCCATTCCCCTCCAGAGGCAGGAGGGAAGGAGCAGAGCCTCTGCAATGAAAAGCTGGAGGATAATCAGGCAATTTGTGGGGCTCTGCTCCTAGAACAGATAGTTCTCTGCTTGTTTTGAACCAATCCATTTGGCTTTGTTTTGTGAAATGGGGTAGCAGAGTCCAAATTTTATTTGGATCCTCTTGGTGAAGCCCCAAGATCTGTGTCTCTTCAATTTATGGGCTGAAGTTGTTTTTTGGGGTAGCTGTGAATGACAAAATCCCATCAGTGGCTGCAAGGCAGCATAAATGTGCCCATTTTCCCTCTGGAGATCAGCTGACAGATGCATTATTTTTTTGTGGGGAGAACTCAACTCCAGTGACCTGACAGTCTAAATTTCTAGTCCATAAGAGGAATAAAAATCACGCATCATTGTGATCATAGCTTTAGAAAATAAAGCCCATTAGGGCAGGTGAAGGGACTCCTCTGGCTGCATGGCATAAATATGGGCATGGGGAAAAGTCAGATGTGGAAGAAAAGGAATGTGCTGTGTCTTCAAAGATGTTTGGGAACAGTGAAACCATTTGCTCTCCATGTCTGTGCTAGAAAAGATGAGAAGCAATGAGCACCGGTTTCAGGAGAGGTGCAAGATCTGTTGTAGGCAAGGTGAGGTTTCAGCATTTCCTGTCTTTTATATCAGGATTTTAGGCTTCTGTCCTTTTATTGAGTACAAGAATCTGCAGCTCAGAACTCCGTGCCAGGAAATTCCCTGTATTGCACCCACAGGAGTGGATGTGGGCTGTGATCAAGGGTTTCCATTCTTGTTCTTCCTGAGAGAACCTCCTGATGGAGAGCAGAAATGGACTCATGAGGCACCCACTTGGTCACACGAGCTGGGCAAATGCTTTTTGGTAAATGAATTTTATCTGTTCATTTCTGAGACCTGAAGATATCCGAAGTGTCATTTAGTTTGATTCACCTGATTTTTCTTATCACCAATAATATTTTCTTTCCCTGCCTCCTCTTCTTGAATTTGCATTTAGTCCACTTGATTCTTAAGAGTCTTTGATTGGGTGCAGGCAATAATTTCAGCTTTCTAAAAAGGGAGGTTTCTGCATAGCTGCCTCCTTAGTTAGGCAGATGAGAGACGCTTGTGGCTGCTCCTTGCAGGAGATGATAGGATATTCCTTTACATATGTCTGAAGTTTTCTCTTTTTTTGGCTCTATTTACACCTAAACCTAAAAACACTTGGGATTTTCCCATTGTCACATGTCAGAGCTTTCCAGTCCTGCTGTTAAAACTTGCCTCATGTCCATGGTGTCAGAGAGCTCGTGAGCTCAAGAGATCTGAGGACAGAGCTTTTTAAATGCAAAGACTGTTTGGTGGCTTCCTGGCTGCTTGTGGTTAACCACTATGTGGAATTTAAATATAAAGACAGAAAGTGCAAAGATTTTTTTATTTAAAGTCAATATGTGGAGTTCTGGAGATACACAGTTGATTTTTATTCACTACTCCATCACCCTGGTGTTCCAGACTCTATGCAGACTGGAGATATTCCAGAAATATCTGGACACAACCCCATTCCATGAACAATTGCAGGGGTAAATGTCCTGTGGCGTTTGCAACACTGATAACACAACTTTAATTTTTTTAAGAAGCAGTTTATGTATTTCTAAAAATATAACAAACATAAGTATGTAATAACCTCATCTGCTTCTGCAAATGAAAGCACAGTCCTCATGTGCAGCTTTTTGGGGGAGTTGGTTTAGATTGGTTGGGGTTTTCTGGATTTTTTTTATTTTTTGATTGGTTTAAATGGTTTAGGTGTATTTAAAGGAAGGTGTAGGCTTAGCTCTAGGTGCAGGTGGAAACATTTAAGAACCCCCCCCAAAAAAAAGGTTGTAGCACATCCTATTTGTGGGGGAATGGTCAAAGACACCAAGTTTTTAAATTATGTAAAGAATAAAATTTCAGAAAACACCAAGGGGTTATGCTCTCATTCATGTTTATATTTTTAAAATTTTCATTTAATATGCATGTGTAATTTAATAAATATTTCTATTTGCCATGGAAGTTGAAGGGCAGAAAGCAGGATTTACTCCAGGAAGGCCATTTGGGCTCATAAAGCACAGAAGTTTTCTTGGCTTTGCATGTTTCGGGAGTATTTTCTTCACCAGAACACTCCCTACCCCAGTCGAATGTGTATTAATTGGTGCTTTCCTGAAAGCTAAAAAGGGAGGGACAGGTGGTGTTTTTGCTCTGGTTTTAAGTGCTTGGGATATATTTAGGACTTGTGGAAGTTTTGGTGATGGGAAGTGGGTGCATTGACAGAAGAGCTCAAATTTGAAACTGTTGGTTTTTTTGAACAGGCTGTTATTCTGTTTAGGATATTTCCTTACTGATAAACAACCCACTTCATTTAGCCGAAACTAAATTTGTAGTGAAAAAGGATATTGAAACTGTCTCGGTGCTATACTATTATAGTAACAAAACTGGCAGATTAATTAATAATAGGTTATTAATTAATCTTTCAAAAATTATTTGTCTTGCCATTAAATAGTTCCTGTTTAAATTCAGAAAAAATATTTGCTTGACAGAAGGGCCGGAAACATTTTGCCAAAGAAAGGCTGCAATGAGATCACATGAGGAAACACGGTAGGTTAGAGCTGTTTAAAATAAAACCTGCTTTTCTCAAGGTTAGATAAACTGCAGGTCAGATAAACTACGGAGTATAAGCATTGCTATATCAGCTAAGAAAATTGATAAATGAACCTGGGTCAACTGTGTTACAAATGCTGGAAAAGCAAGGACTGCCTGTGCCTCTGAGGAGTGGAAATTGCATTCTTTGTGCCTTCAAAGCAGAAAGTCCAAGGGGCTTTCCTGCTTTGCAGCGG
Organism: Petroica traversi; assembly: GCA_025920805.1. Classification (NCBI taxonomy): domain Eukaryota; kingdom Metazoa; phylum Chordata; class Aves; order Passeriformes; family Petroicidae; genus Petroica; species Petroica traversi. The sequence continues at coordinate 3,272,327 of JAHLSL010000075.1, read as the reverse complement.
CTCCCGTGCAGATGTTTATTCTCCTCTCGCACCTCTGTTTATTTGCTTTCCCCACCCAGGGCCGGGTGAAAGCCCCAGGTGCGCTCGCAGCACATGGCCACCCTCCCTCACACAGCCCTGACCTGACCGCAGCCTCGCTGGGCTCCCCGACATTCCCACAGGGCAGCGATGACTTGCTGGGAAAGAATCCTGGAGCAGGCGAGCAGGAGGAAACCTGCGGTGCTGCCCCGGGAGCGGGGGAAAGCAGGGATGCGGGTGGGTCTGCCTTGGGAACCGGGATGTTCCCAAGTGCAGCCGGACCTGGGAACGCTCGGGTTGTACAAACACTCGAGGGGCTCTGTGCGGACTTGTTCGTTCCGGGAAGGTGCTGCTTTCCAGTTGCATTCTTAAGGAAAAGTGGTTTTTCGCTGGTTGAAGCTCCACACGCTGATTCTCAGCAGCTCTGCATTTCATTAGATTAGACTCAGTGGAAAGAAACTGGAAATAAATTCAACTGAGATTGAATTTATTCTGAGATTTTAATTTTTGTTTTATTAACGAATGAAGCTGTTTAAATAACCTGTCTTGTTTTGTTTTATTTATTTGTTTTTAATTAATGCACAACACATTAAGATAGATGTGATACATTAAATAAAGCACACGGCTAACTGAACTATTTGTTTCTGGGTACTCTGGCTGCACTTAAAGCTTTGGGAATTGCCCAACGTGCCTGGCTTGGCCTTGTCCCCTGATAATTTTGCCCGAGTTCTGCTTGCACAGGCAGGAAAAATCTCAAGGTGGCTGGAGCAGGAACAAGGCTGATGTGAACCTGTGTCACATCCCAGCAAGGGAACTGGGCTGAGGGAGCTGGGAGCATCCCGGGGTCCAGCTGCTCAGGCACAGCCTAAATCCACTCAGCTACTGCAGCCAGGTACGTCCCTGGTTCATGATTCAGCTCTCTTTAGCAATTCTGGCAGCTCACACGTCTGCGTGTTGGTGCAGAGTGCCAGAGCAGACATTCCCATATTCCTGCCCCGCTGGATTGCATAACTGCCTGCTGATAAATATTGAAATTCCCTTGTAAGGATCTTGCTTACCTATAAGAAGTTATTCTGAAATAAGCTGTGAGGTGGATGCAAATGCTGTAGATACTCTGAAATCGCTCCCTACGTGGATATATTTACATGGCAGACACCTGAGCAAACTTGGATATTCCCATGGCAATTGTTAAATTCACTGACACAGTTTTGCACATTGAGTTATTCCAGACAGCTTTTCCACATGAAGCTATTTATGTGAGGGAGAAAACCAAAACAAGATTCCTGGCCTGAGACAAACTATGAGGAAAAATACCTGTGCAGGGAGTGATTCCAGATTATTGCAATGCATTATATTTCCTTTTTTTGTTTGTTTTTTTTTTCTGAGACAACGTGACTGTTTTTCTCTGGGCATCTGTAAAGCAGTGGGCTGATTATAAAGCAATGCAAGGTTTCAAATTCCTAAAAATCCCAGACTTCATCCAAATTCAAGCATTCTTTAGAGGATGCATTCACCAGGTTGCTGATTCATACACACAAAGCAGCATTTGTTCAGGATAAGTCATTCCAGCTCTGCCCATCTGCCAGAGCTGTCCCAAATCCAGAGTCAGAGCAATCCCCTCTCTCAGCCTGCAAGCCCTGAGCTCAGCTGTGCCTTGAGGAGATAAATCCCACTGTGGAACAGGGAGGTGGAGGATGGACACTCTTCCTGCCTCCTTTTTAGAGCAGTAATTCCTTAAACAAAGCAGATTTGCCAGTGCTTGTCTCTCTGAAGGCCTCCAGACAACATCCACCTCCTAAAAACACTCTAAAAGTGCCAAGGGGGAAACAATAATCCTCCTTTTTGTGAGGGCCTGGAGGGTGAAACATGATCCTCTATGTCTTGCCATCTATTTTTTGGGAGTAATCTGAAATGTTGTAAATCGACCATTATTTCACTGCTCTCTTTGCTGGATCTGCATTTCATTTTGATCTCATTCTTTCTCTGTATACTTCATTCCCAAGTGAATTGTAATATGTTAATTTTAATTTTTTTTTTGTCACGTAGAAGACAAAATCCTGGTGAAGCTCTGATAAAGAACAGAAAAATATGTTTTTCTCTCCATTATCTTTTCCAGTTAACTGTGTTACCTATGCCCTTTGTGGGCTGGTGAGCACAGGTGCCTCCCCACTGAAAGCACACACCCAGTTTTGACACCATAATTCCATTGCCACCTCTGTGACAAAATTTGAGGCTCATGGCATGGTGATGTGACAAACCAGGCTGCACACATAAGCACTGGCAAATTATTTTTAACTTTTCCTGAGAAGATGAGAAGCCCATCCTTTGGATGCTGGAAATGGGGTAAAATGAACCAATATTTAAGTACTTCTGAGTTCACAGTGCGTGTGGAGAGAAGGAAATAACCGGAATTTCTAAACCAGAGAGGATGAATGGTAATGGACAAGAATTTTCTCCATGTGAACATAAAGAAAGGGTGATGGTTGTGGAAAAATAACCTGAACTCGGGCATGGAGTGGATGTGTGGGAAGAAAGAGGGAATGGAAAAAGAAATTAAGAGCACATCAAAGAGGCGTCTGCACTATCCCCTTTCCACAGGTGGAAAAACTGAGGCAGAGCAGCAATTTACCCACGTTCCGCTTTCACTTGGCATTGTCAGAGCCAAAAATTTCTACCTCCAAGTCCTAAACATTAACCACAAGGCTGTTCCTCTGTACTATTATATCTGTTATTTGTTTCACCTTGTTTTCAGCTTTAAGAGAGCCTCTGATCTACATAAACGTGTTGAAACACAGAGTGATTCAGGTGCCTACAGCTGGGATGCTGAAGGATGTGGTTTTATTTCATGGACCTCGAGACAGCACTGCAAGAGAGTGCATGTGGTGAGTGTAATAAACAGCAGGGTAAAATGGATTTCTGTAAATGAGGCTGAAGTTTCAAATCTGTGAGCGTTTGGTTTCGTGTGAATTAATGAAATATTTTTATTTTTGCATCAAATCCAACATTTATTTGCACACGTTTCTATGGACTCTTGCAAGTATAATGCACATATCTGATTTCTCTTTCTGAGTGCTTGCTGTAGGTACATGCAGTTGCATTCTCAGAGTCTTGAACTCTGGCCAACCTCCTCCCATCTCCCTATTTTTTTTAAGGAAAAAACCCCCACATGCCAATTGTAATCTCAACAGCAAAGTATTTCTGGGATTAAAATCCAACATCACATTTCTGTATTGATGCTCCATGCTTAAAAATAATGTGTCACCTGAAAACAGAGACACTTTTAATCATGAGAGTGTGGTCATGCGTTAAAATTCAGTTTTGGCCATCTGTAATTTATGCTTCTTCAGCTTCTGAGCTGTGATCACCACTGTGCTGTAAAATGAATATATTTTAGAGGGTTCAATTTTCACCTTGGAATTATCTGCAGTACCAATGGCCAGAGCAGAGAATTTCCACGTTCACTGAGGTTCCTTAATCAGACAAGTTCGAACAGCCCCAAACTGGAAATAGTTTAGGAAGCTACTTCAAAACTTCTTCAGCTGCTTAGAGTGGTTTTCCCCTTTTCAACAGGGGATTAATTTTTGTCATAGATACCTGCAAGCCTTCCATGGCTCTAACAGTCTTCCTTTCCAAGAGTAATTCTGAAATATAAATTCCATATCTGTCAAAACATTTCTCCTGGAGTTACTCACTGACCCAACATCCTAAAAAAAGTTCATAAACCCAGCAGCCATTCTCATTTCAGGTATGTTACCAGCTGATTCTTGCTCAGACCATAAAGTAGTTTTTTCTGAAGTATTTTGTTTTAGAGATCCAGATAATTAATGTAATGCTTTCTTAAGTTTGGTTCTGTTTTGGGCATTCTGAGAGTGAAAAATTTAGTGCTTTGCATTAGGTTTTCCATCATAGTAATGAAATTTAAGACTCCTAAAGCAAGGAAATAACACTGATTTTTTGCTTTTATAGCATTTAGAACTGTGAAAATCTTGTCACTGACACTGGAAGAAATTTTTTAGCCCTGGAAGTTTTATCTATGAAAGAGAGCACAGAAGTATTTGAGCAGCTTCTGTTGTATAAACAAGCTGCTCCCTCCATTTGGAGACAAGAAAATCCAACAAATAAAATATTATTATGAATATGCATCTCCTATTTTCTCTTCCATGCTGCATATTGGATGAAAACTCCTTATTGGAGCCCTCTTGCAGGTGTTCCATCCCAGAGAGTGTCTTTTGTTTGAGTGCCACACAGTAAACAACAACCTAATTCATCTTTTAATTGCTGACATTATCAGTTTTGGCAATCTAATTAGATCTTATTCTTATTTTCTGCTGCAAATGTTATGTTTATAATTTGTGTTTTCATTATTTTCATTTTTTTCCCCTCAGACATAAAGGTGACAATGAAAGTCATCAGAGTTTGGGTGCAGCCAAAGGGTTTGGGTCAAGTTCTTTAGATGGTGACAAATAAGTCTTGACCAAGTCAAAATAGTTTTGGCAGAGATGGAATTGAACTGGGCTTGGAAATTCAGGTAGATTTCCAGAAAAACCCTCTTTTATTGGATTTTTACTATAAAAACCCCATGTTTTTTCCTCTTTGGAAGAGGTTTGCTTTCTTAAACAAAGCAAGTTTTAAAGTTTTCACTTTTATCCTTGTCAAATCTTGTATATAACATTGTGTTTTCTCAGCTCTCTTATTAAATTATTCTGATGTGCTTAGAGAATATATTCAGAATAAACACAATGTTATGCACATAAAATAAATTCATTAGAAGTTTTTTTTTTTGAGAAGAGATTTTAAAGTTCTGTATGTTCATATAACATACATATGTGTTAGTTTATTTATTAAAATAATACAGCCCATGGGGAAAATATTGAGCCAATACATGAGACAAAGAGTTTGAGTTGGTTGGTAAAAAGTCACATTTTTTTAGTCCACAAAGTTATTTATTAGGAATTACCTAACAGTTTGTGAGATGTATAAAAGAATATAAAAATTATGGCGGATTTCTTAGCTTTTTTTAGTGAACTCAAAAATATTTCAGGAGTTATTAGAGAGACTTCCTTGTTACAATGGAAATATTGCAAAGGAATTTAAAAACCCTGTCACTAACACAGTCAGAATAAAGGGCAGGTGTAAAAATCTCCTGCTTTGCAGGCAGCTGAGATCCCTGTGCTCAGGTTTAAATCTCATTCAATTTTCTGGGCTGTAAAATGATGTTTCAAGAGCACTTGAGCCATCTGTGCAGGGGGGGGAAGGCCAGACACTGTGGGTGTCAGCCTGATTTTAATCTGCATGAATCAGGGAGGCAGCGTTTTTAATACTTCACAACACGGCTAAAAACTGACTCACGTTTCTCTGGGCAAGGCTCTGGTACCTCTATCGCCTCTGGGATTTCCCCTGCTAAATATCAAAGGCCTGCAACAAACAGCAGAGGTGTTAAAGCTTCCCAGAGAAACGAGTCTTTTATAATGGAAAGTATTAGTCAGCCAGGGCAGCAGGAGCCTTTTCCAGGTTTTTGCAGCAGCTCACCTGGAGTCTCTGATCCAATATCCAACATTTTCCTCCCCTTGCCTGGTGGGGAGGTCGCTGCCTTCAGTGCAAGCACCAAAGTTAATTTATACCAGGTCATTCAGGGTTTCACGTGGCAGATTAAAACTCGGTGTTATTTGATTGGTGCTTGTGCTGTGGAGCTGCACTTGCTGGGCAAAAATACAGCCTGCAAGTCCTAAATTCCCACCACTTGGTGGTAAATTTAAAATACATTTTGTAAGGTGAAATCAGCTGTGGGGTCAGGCCCAATGGGATGATAACTTATTCATGGAAAACAATTTTTAAAAAGAATTTTAAAAAATAATTGCTCTTGGTTGTGCTGCTTAATGACACTCTATTGTGTTATTGCTTAGGTACCTGGTTTGTTTCATTATTATTTACACACAAGGCGTTTGCAAAGATAAAAGTTGCATCCATTTTTTTTTTTTGTCAGTAATAATTTACAGTTTTGTATTCATTTGTGTATAGAGTTTTGCTGACACCCGTGTGTCTGGCAGACAACAGTAGCTAAGGATGATGAAATTCAGGAGTTTTTGTCCAGGCTTTTTTTTTTATTTTATGTTAATATTTTTAATAATATTATGTTGAAATTTTAATAATCTTGTGTCAAGATTTTAATAATCTTCTGCTAAGATTATTGGCACCCCAAGATGCTGGTGTGAATGTACAAAACAAAATAGCATTCAAATACATTTTGGTGAAAAGATGGGCCTTTTATTTCCGCCCTGATTTTGATACCAAATTTTAATTTTTTCGTCCTGAAATGACTTTGTGTAAATCTATTCGGATTTGAAAAGTAGAATTTTGGTTGTGCTTAATTTCCGAATTGACTCAGAGTTGGTTTCTCCACAGCAAGTGCAGAGCGCTGTCCCATAGAGACCTAATTTTAATTTTTTTCGAACTGAAACGAGTGTGCGTGTACCTATTTGGCTTTGAAAAATAGAATTTTGGTTGTGCTTAATTTTCAAAGCTGATTTCTCCGCAGCAAGTGCCGAGTGCTGTCCCATAGAGGAGGGCAGTGGGTGCCCTCGGACTGAACTCTCTGAGCTCGCACCGGGCTTGTGCCACGGAAATCTCTTTGTCCGACACTCAATTTACCCAGGAGAAAGCGGCTCTGACAGAAACAAGGCATCATTTGCCGGGATTTGTGGGATCACAAATCATTTGCCGGGATTTCTGGGATGCAGCCTGAAAAACATCTCCTGGTGCGCCGCGGGATGAGGTGGCCGTGAGTCGGCGGGACCCGCTCCGCTGGAGCCGGAGCATCAGATAAGGATGGAAAAGCAGCTCGGGATGGAAAAGCAGCTCGGGATGGAAAAGGAGATCGGGATGGAAAAGGAGATCAGGATGGAGAAGCAGCTCGGGATGGAGAAGCAGCTCGGGATGGAGAAGGAGATCGGGAGGGAAAAGGAGATCGGGATGGAAAAGGAATTCGGGATGGAGAAGCAGCTCGGGATGGAGAAGCAGCTCGGGATGAAGAAGCTGCTCGGGATGGAGAAGCAGCTTGGGATGGAAAAGGAGATCGGGATGGAGAAGCGGCTGTTTGGCTGCGGCTGTGGCACGGGATCCCGGGGAGTTTCGGGGGTCCAGCCCAGGCCCGGGCTCTGAGGAGGCAGGAGGAGCTGCCAGGGAGGATTTCTGCCCGTGCCCTGGGTATGGTGCCCTGCAGCACAGCCCGCAGCAGGGAATAAAATGTGCCCGAGAAATGAGCGCGGCTGGAGGAAATCATGCAGAACGCATTTTCTGTCCTCAGAGATTTTAGAATTAAAATGTAAAACTAGGTGTTCTTCTCCTGAACACCACACGAACAACCGTGTTAGTCATTTGCTGCTAACGCAAATGTGATTAATTTTTTTTTAATTACTATTTTTTCACATTGCACAGGCTCTCTACCATCATAAACAGAGCTGATAACAAGGTGCATATAAAATTTGGGTTGTTTAATACTTCTCAATTAGGTTCCTGTCTAGTACTTCTCAATTATGGCTTTTTTGTTATCCTTGCACAGGAAGAATATTAGCAATGATATTTCAGTAGTTTCTAAGAAAGCAGAAGTGAAAAATACACAGTATTTGTCTCTGGGGAAAAAAGAATCTCAAAGCTGGTTCACTAAGCAGTGCTTTATTTCGCACAGACTTTAAAGTTTAGTGTCTGGGAGAGGAGTGGTTGCCCTGATATGGTTTTGAGCATATAATTCCATGAAATAAGACATGTTAAAAGCAATCTGCAAAGCCTACCTAAAGCCCCAAACCAGTAATTTTCTCCCTAGATCACATCAAACAGAGAGTTTGTTCTGTTCCTGTCTGCAGCAAGGAGCGTGTGTGATCTCCAGCAGATGATGATGATGTGCCTCAGTTTTCTGCCTCTAAAGAAGAAATCTCAGCTTTACAAGGAAGGTTTTTATTAATCTGTGTTCTCATTTGTTCAGGTATTATGAGCATTAAAACCACTCTGCTGAAGGCTCAAGCATGGTCCTCAACCTGTCTTTTAATTCCTGGCTTAACTTTTGTGCATTCAAATCAATTTATAAAGGAACTGACTCTTGGGGCACTGAGCAGGCAGAGCTGCCATCACCTTCAGCTGTGAGCTCACAAAAATTCATACATGTGCCCAGAGCAGTCCAGTTCCAGTGTGTCATTGGCATCAGTAGGGTTATCTGCATCATGCTTTTAAAAATTTTTTTCCTCAGTAAAAGTTGGTTTCAGAATTCATAAAAATTCATACATGTGCCCGGAGCAGTCCCTCTCCAATGTGTCACTGACTTCAGCAGGATTATCTGCACTTTGCTTTTTAAAAAAACATTTATTGAGTAAAAGTTGGTTTCAGAATTCACAGAAATTCATACATGTGCCTGGAGCAGTCCAATGTGTTACTGACTTCAGTAGGATTATCTGCACTTTGCTTTTTAAAAATTTTTCTACAGTAAAAGTTGATTTCCCCCAGTCTTCCTTCCGCTCATTTCCATCTCCACACCACATTTCCCCACAGTTTGTGAGGGTGCTTTAAGTGAGATCAGCAAGGAAATCAGCATTTTCTCCAGTGTGCAACCGTGCCCCTTTCATCACCTCCTTCTGGAGCAGTTTCCTCCCAGCCCGCTCGCCTGCCTCGCTGTTGACATTGAGGAGCACCCGGGAAGCCAGGCCAGCTTTCTGCTCTGTCGGAAAACTAACCCAGGGAGTTTTTTACAAGTGAGATCACCGAGCTGATTCAGTTACTGTTCAACCACGTGGATGCAAATGCACCCTGAGAACAGGAGCTTAAGCAGGGGACGGCAGCCTCCTTCAGAGCTCGGGGTTGGCTTAACCCGCCTGCACTATTGCACCATCTGTGTAGAAAAAAACCCAGCATAGCTAAATATTTGCAGAGTGGACAAATAGATGGGTTTTTGTTTAATAGTTTTGCGAATTAGTGCTGTTTTATATCAACTTTAAAGCTATTACCTAGCTGCCAGCTGCTGTCTGTTCACAGAATGTAAAAGCAAAGTATTTCAGCTCTAACCTACAGGACAAAGGTGTCCTGTGACCTGCTGAAGCACCAGGCTGGTTGAGTTCACTCATGCCAAGAAATTCTTCAGAAGCATTTCATTAAAAAAAACAAAAACAACCAAGCTGAAGCACTGGATTGAATCCTGTTCTCTTGAAAGGACTGGGAAATACTGCAAAACCATGCAGCAGAGTAAGAAGAGTTTCTCTGTGGTGCCCTTGCTAATGTACATGCACAGGAAAGAAGGAATTTCATAAGACTGGTTACCTTGCCACAAAAAGATAATTTAGGTTGGTTTCATGAGAGTTGTTCTCAATAAACCTAGTACTGAGTGATGTTTGTCAGCCTGGCTAACTATTAGGATATTTTAAAATTTTAATTAATAATTAATTAATCTAATTATTTGTTTATTTTTGTTCAGTGACCTGTCTGCTCTGGAATTCACTTGCTGGCTCCTTTTTCTGCCTCTTGAAGACAAGCTCTTCTGGAGTCCTTTTCCATCCTTCCTACACTTCAAGAAAAAAGCTCAGTGCCTGGGAAGCCCTTTAAGCACCTTCAATGTGAATTTTATTTATGCCTGGACCTTTTGAAAGCACTTAAGTAATTGAAATTCTCTCAGATGAGCTCTTTCTATGTTCTGTCATGTGCTCTGACTCCTTTCTTGCGTTGTATTTGTTGAATTAATTCTCAAATCTCAGTGGAGGCAGAAGGTGCACAATTCACTTTTTGGTTAAACTTAACTACCAAATAAATGCAAGCTGGGTTTTGTCTGGCCCAGTTTTACAACTTTCACTATCTTCCCAGTGAAACAGGAGCTTGAATGACAATGTATAAAGGAATAAAGGAATAGAGGAATAAAATATCTGGTGGGAACAAAGCTGTGCACTCTTTCAGAAGTGTCCAGGGCCCAAATCACTTCAGTTTAAGCAGAGCTCCTTGAGAACATGGCACTCACTCCAGGCTGATCCACTGAGAGCTGAATCCCAAATCAAAGCAAGGAAAAAGGCAGGATGATATCCAGGAGAAGAAGATCAGATAGAGGCGTAGTGTTGGTCACAGAGGTGACCTATGGGCTTGTCTCTACACAGCTATTTCTTATTCCTGATTTATTTATATAAAGATGTTCCCATTCAGAGTAAGCCATTGTTTAGTTTAATCCGGAGTAAATTAAGCAGGAAGAAATCCATGTGGAATAAAGCCTTGAGAACAGGCTTCATGTCCTGTGTCTTTTGAAGGTAATTAAATGTCTTTGTAGGCTGTTTTTTAAATGGAGCTTTGTAAAGAACTGCTATTATCCTGGCTTTAAAACACATTGTCCTCTATCTATTGCCCAACCTGCCAGATTAAGTGACACACATTGGCTACCTGGAACAATCTCCTCGAGTCTGATACTCAGTTTAACAAACACAGAGGAGCTTTATTGACCTTCAGACCCGTGATAGGTGTGAAGGTCGTGGTGCAGATCAGAACAGCCTCTTCTCCATCCTGTTAAAGGGCTCCTTCCTTCCAACTGCTGCATCCCAGGAACAGGAACAGGCTGACACCCCATGTCCATTGCTCTGAGACACTGCTGGACGTGAGCCCAGGTGTGCCCAGGTGGCCAAAAAAGGCACCAGGCCTGCATCAAAAATGAATGTGACCAGCAG
>JAHLSL010000075.1:3181398-3256820 GCA_025920805.1 Petroica traversi | reverse complement strand
TCCTTCTCCACTTTTCCTTCTCCACTTTTCCTTCTCCACTTTTCCTTTTCCACTTTTCCTTTTCCACTTTTCCTTTTCCACTTTTCCTTTTCCATTTCCCCCCTTCTTTTCCCCCTTACCCCCATTTTTCTCAATTTCCTCCCTTCTTTTCCCCCGTCTCCCTCCTCTTTTTCCCATTTTCTTGTTCCTTTTTAACCATAAAGTTAGGATATAGTACTGGAGGGAGAGGGGAGCGGAGCCGAGGCGCCTAGAGAAAATAATTCTGACTCTTTAATCGTGTGGGTATTAAATCATAAACCATTAGAGGCTGGACCCATGGCTCTGCACTGAGAAACCCCACCAGGAGCTTTGCTTTTCCTTCTCTTTGGAGCGCTCAGGATCATTCCTGAGCCCAGGAGTAACCGAGCGAGCAGCAGAGCGCACACCCCCGCGCCACCCTTTGATGTGTGAGATGTGAATTCGGAGGCTCCATCCCCGCAGGAGCCTTTCTGGCAGCATCTCGGGGCTGAGCACCGGGGCGATGGGCGCTCCGAGAGCACCTTGGTGTGTGCCGAGCGCCGGGGGCAGCTTGGCAGGGGAAAGGGGAGGGAGAGACCTTTGATCTCTGCCTGCTGGGGGAGATCTTGGTTTAACGAGCTGTTTGTGTTAATGCCATTAATGCCAGTGCGCTCCAGCACTTGGCTAATGACTGCTTTGGCTCTCTTTATTTCTTTTGTCTTCTCCCCTTTTCTGTTTTCAAAAGGTGACAGGGGCGCGTTTGAAAGCTGTTTGAAAGCCTCCTGTCCCAGGCCTCTGGCTGATTCAGTTTTGAATGCTCTGGGTATGGGAAAGTGCTAAGGGTGGTAATTGTTGCATGGGGGCTTTATTTAAACAGGCAAATTAGACAGAGGGCATTCGCCTGCAAGTCTGTTAATTCACTCAATTAACTGGATCTGCTCCAAGCAGAAAGGGAGCTTTTTTTTTTTTTTAATTTTTTTTTATTGAGGCAGAAAAATCAGTTTTTGTAGGAAACGCCCCATTTCCAGCAGCCAATCCACGCTTTTGGCGATGCTCTCTGAGGCTGTTGCCAGCCTGAGAAGCCCATCCCGAGGAGCCTCGTGGCTCCTGCCAGACTTTGGCTGTTGCTGGGCTCTTGCTTTGCCTGGGAGGGCTCAGACGGGTGTTTTACATCCCTGACTCCAGCGCCAGGCCCGGGGAATTATGCTGGCTATGCGTGTGGCTCGGGGGCAAGGAGTTGGTTGTGTTATTCATAGGCGCTCCCTTCCAGCGTGCCAAGGAGCAAACTGGGTACTTGTCTGCAAAGGCAATTATTTCACAAGAAAGTTGCTGTAGGGAGCAGCAGGAGCCAACATTGTTAGTAGAAAAGATTTCCCTTATCTTCATTTTTTTTTTGTCTTTTGGGGTTTTTTGTTGGTTTTTTATTTTTTTGTTTGGATTTTTTTTTTTCCTCTCTGTGTGTACATCCGTCTTTAAACCATTTTCCCTTCTTTAAACCATTTTCCCTTCTTTAAACCATTTTTCCATTTTTAAACCATTTTTCCCTCTTTAAATCATTTTTCAGACCTGATCTTGCTGCTCCTGGCTAGGCCCTGGTGGGAATTGTTACCTGCAGGAGGTGACTGCAGGCTGCCACAAACCACATTCCCAGCCTTGGGGAGTGTCCTGCTGCCCAGTCTGAGGGCCAAATGGCAGCCCCCACAATCTCAGGGTCCCTCACAAACAGCATTTCAGCCTCTCCCAGGTCATCCAGGCATTCGTGGACACATGAGAAGAATAGATTTGGCTGTGTGAAGGCTGGACTTGGTGTTTTCTCTTTTTAGGAGTAGACAGTGCTTCTAGCTGGCCTTGGATTTAAAATATAAAACCCAAACCAATTTGATTGAGCTGAGGTTCTGCCATGAGGCTCCCACAGGGGTATCTGGCATCACTTGTTGGTGGCACAGGGCACAAACTTGGTCCTATTCTTTCAGTTCTATTGTCCATTAGACAATGTGCACATCTTTGGGTACATTGCAGGAGCTGCTGTGTAATAAGAGAGGGTCTGCTCAGGAAACATTACCTGTCTGACCTCCCCGTGCCCTCTTTTGTGATGTGTCAGTGCCCATGGCCCAAAGCTGCTCTGGGCATGGTCTATTGTCACTAACAATGCAGATTTTACAGATGGAAGGTTCTTTAAACCATCAGTTATGGCTCCTCTTTGTGGGCACAGCCAGCCTAGGAAGGGGACCCTCATTTCCTCTTTCAAATTTGATGACTTGGGGGTTCTGCTGTGAGTGAGGTGCAGCAGAAAGGCACAGAAATTCAGGGTCTTGACCTGGGAGGCTACAGCTCAGACTGAGTAACACTTAACCCTGTGCAGGGTCAGGCTGAAGTGACCTGTAAACAACCCGGGGTGCTCATGACAGCTGCCAGGCCTGTTACATCACTGAAAATGGTGAGCTGGGACTTTTCAGCACCTGCTGGAGCTGAGCAAGCACAGTTTTGGCATGGTCAAATCTGTATTTTGGGGTGTTTTTGTTGTGTCTCCCTGGTGACAACAGGCAGTTTGCTCCCCTCAGTGGTGGCTCCCAAGGATTCCTCTCCCAAAGTCTGGGTTTGTTACACTCAGGGTGCACTAGCAGGGCTGCTGAAGTGCTGCTGTTCGGCCTCTTTTCTGATTAACTCAGCCTTGTGACTCACAAAAAGTTAATGGCTTCAGCCCAAGGAGCTGCAGCAGTGGTAAATCTGGGCTCTACATGTCTCACCCTCCTTCTGAACAGCACAGCAAAGCCATCAAAGCAGGGAGATGGGCTTTAAATGCGGGGTATTCACATGTGGAACTGTAGGGCTCACCTGTGGTCCTGCAGCTGGGATCTGCCTACCAATGAAAGCATAAAAGGCAAAATTAGTCAATGTGGAAATACACCTGGAGTGCAGGCTGGTGAGAGACAATGTGGGGATGATGATCATGAAACGTGGTGTTTGGTTTTGTAAGAAGTGTTTTCCATCCCTCACCTCCCATCCTCTCCCGCCCAGGGAGCGCATGGAGCTGCTGGAAGAAGCCAGGAAGATGGAAATGGCAAAGTTTCGCTACATCCTCCCTGTTTATGGCATCTGCAAAGAGCCCGTGGGCCTGGTCATGGAATACATGGAAACGGGGTCCCTGGAGAAGCTCCTGGCATCTGAGCCCCTGCCCTGGGAGCTGCGCTTCCGCATCATCCACGAGACAGCCGTGGGGATGAACTTCCTGCACTGCATGTCCCCCCCTCTGCTCCACCTGGACCTCAAGCCTGCAAACATCCTGCTGGATGCCCACTACCACGTCAAGGTATGCCCTGGACACCCTGTGCCTTAGATATCCCCCCCATGGTCCCTGCCAGGTGCAAAAAGCCTGAGAGAAACCAGCAGCATTCTTTTAGAATTAGAGAAATGCCCACGGACCAAACCCCTCTGGTTCCCAAATTAAAGTCCTCCCAAACAGAGCCCTTAAATAAATCCACCTGGTTTATACAGCATTTTGGTACATAAATAGAGGTATGGTTAGAGAACTTGTGAGACCCTTCTGAAATTTAAGAAGGATGTAGCAAACTCTGGTTCTGAGACCTAATGAGTCCTGCTGCAAATTTCCTTTCAACAGGGAGAGAGAAATCAGTGTGAACCTCTAAATCATCTTTGCCACTTCCACAGTTGCCTTGTTCTAGGTCTTTGTCTGCACCTCTAAATGCACAGATCTCATTTACAGCTGGAGCCTGGAGAAGCCTTCCCAGAGGCAACTCATTTCCATTTGCTCAGGGCATGTACAGTGAGGAAGTGTCTCTGTCCTGACTGTTCATGCATGCCAGAGGTCACTGACAGGATTTTTTTTTTTTTGTGGGGCTGTAAAAGCATGAAATTCTTTTTGTTATCCATTTCCAGAGTAAGCTGGCAAAAAAAAAGGCTATTGGCCTTTTCTGCTGGAGGTTCTGTGGTCAGTCGGACCAAGGAGGTTGTGCTTGCTTTCTCAACTTTCTTTTTAGAAAGGACAGAGCCAGAAATATAGTTTTTCCTAGTTTTTTTTTAGGGTTCAATTATTTTTTTAGCAGTGCCATAATCCATCTGCTCCTTGTTTTCCTGTCCTCTCACTGATCAAGTGGCTTTGGTCTTACCTGCACCATTCTAAAAACGAAGTTTTCATTAAATAAAGACAGCTCTCCTGTTGTCATGGGAGGTTTGGAGCCATAAGAGGTGTGTGCCACTAATGAAATCTCACCTGTGATGGTCTCATCTTTTTTACTAGGCCTTTTAGTGATTTATTTCTTAGAAGCATTTTCTTTCTGACATAGGAGGCATCTACAGGTGGTCCTGTAGAACATGCCCAGAACATGAGGATTTTAACTGCTGAAAGTCTGTTCTCACACACAGCTGCTGAGAAGCCTTTGCTAAGTATTTATTTACTTAAAAGTTCATGCTTGCTTGCATAACTTCTTAAATTCCTGATTCTTGACTCATCCATGAGCCAAGATAGGAAGGCTGTGTTTTCCTCACTGTTTCAGGAGGTTGAAGTGCCTGATGTTCTGCCTATACCTGGCAGTGATGTAACACAAGGGGGCAAAGGGCAAAATGTACAAAAATAAAAAAGTCTCTGGTGAGGTCATTGCAGACATCCCTGAACTGTTGCTTCTGTACAAAACACATGAAGTTTCCATTCCATGAAGTCCAGAAAGGAATGATCTAATCCAAACCTTTTCCAGCCAGCAGTCTTTTACACCCACAGGCATCTTGGAATCCTCTCCAAGAAGCAAAGCAGACACAGGAACCTATATGCAAAATAAGGGATGAACATATTCTATGGGGTGCCTTCACTTTAAAAATGTGGCCCCAAACCTTCTTTTTGAGCAAAGTGAAATTCATAATTAAATTTCAGACCCTGCAGCTTGATTTAATGTGCATTTTCTTGCTGGAAGGCTAATGGAGCTGCTGATTGAAGTGCTTTTAAATGTCAGCATTAATTTAGCAGGTGACCTGTCCCTAATAGAGTCCTAAGGTGAGTGAAGAGATGTTGCAGACTGCAAAAGAAGAGTTTGGAGGTAGGGAGGACTTTTGCAAACAGTTTGCCCTTGAGCCAGGAAACAGCCAGTGTTCCAGTGGAGAGAATTAGAAATGCTGCTGTGCCATGCTGCAGTTAAATGCAAACACACCCTGCTCCCTTTACGAGCACCATGCTCACTGTAAAGCCCTGAGTGAGGCTGGTGACTCAGGCAGTGCTGCTCTACAGAGCTTATCATCAAGTGGGTGCTTCCAGATCATAAAGCCTGCCCATTACATAAGCCCGTGCTGAATTGTGTTCTTGGGAGGGTAATTAGGAGGATGGGATTAGCCTGAGCAGGGATATAGATAGCCAGGTATTAACTTTACCAAAGGCACGTTGGGGGATTCCCTGGTGATTTGAAATATTTGTGTGTAACGTGTAAAGCTAAGGTAAAGCTTTGCTGTTTTTTGGAAGGTGGATACATCCATCCCCCCTTGTGAGCTGATGCT
Organism: Petroica traversi; assembly: GCA_025920805.1. Lineage (NCBI taxonomy): Eukaryota > Metazoa > Chordata > Aves > Passeriformes > Petroicidae > Petroica > Petroica traversi. The sequence goes on along the minus strand of JAHLSL010000075.1, from coordinate 3,251,324 downwards.
GGGAGCTCCTTTCCCTGCCTTGTCCTGCTCCATCTTTTTGACTTAAACACAGTGCTTTCCTTGGCAGGGTTATTCCATACACAGGCAGGCTTTGCTAGCAGGGATCAGCCTGCATTTTTTTCTTCCTTCACGTCAACTTTTTACTTCTATTTGTACCAACAAGATCCTCCCTTGCCCCTGTCTCCACTGCTCCTTAAATTCAATCTCTCAATATTTACATGCTGGCTGATATATTTATTTCTTTGCTTAACTGGACCACATCTCAGCAGCTCAGGGGACACATCCAAATGTGTGTGGAGGGCACAAGAGCTGCAGAGATGTGGCAATCGCTGGCACAGGGGAAGCAATGCCACATTCCAGCACTGCCTTCGTGGGCTGGCAGTTTGCTCCTTCCCTGCTGCGATGAGATCTTTCCCCAGGGCCCTTGGTAGGACAACAAACACCCCACCACGTGCGGAAATCTCGTGCCCAGCTTGCTGCCAGCTGCCATGGCCCTCATGATCTCTGTTGCTGCTTTGCAGGTTTCCTGTCTTCCAATGTCTCATGGTCAAGAGGGCTACTTTTTGCTCTGGTGTTTAAAATTAAGCCAACCTGCAGCTTAATACTTTTTGGCAGCAACATTATTTTTAAATTCTTCCTTTTCTCACTATCCAGCCTGGGTTTCTTGGGGGTTTTTTTTTCAGCTCCTCATCTTGCCGCGTATATATTTGTACACATATATAGATACACATGTATATATGTGTGGGCTCATGCACACACAGAGACAAGCCTGACTAGTTATTTTTCATTTCCCAGGTATTTGTTTTAAAGAACTTGAAGCAGAATGAGCTGCTCTCAGCTGTGCACTGCTTTAAGCTCTCTGTAGTTGCTTTTCTCCCCTCCACAGTTCTCCAGTTTAAACCAGTGTGAAGTTTGTTGCTGTTTTGTACTGTGCTGATGGTCTTGCCCCCGTGGTCTTCACTTTTATCTGCTTCAGCTGCAAAATTTCTGAGCATGGAGTTAGAAACAATCTACTCTGATGGCAAATTTCATGATCAGAAAGCTTCTTCATCCAGGTTGTTAACTCTAGGTCCAAATAATACCCAGAGGCCAGGCTGGTAAAGAGCAGTTGTTTCCTTTTATTAGACTGCCTGATGTAGGTAGCACAGCTACTTTTTTATCAGCTGCAATTGCTCTCCTGTTATTACAGATGAGCAGAGCCTTTGTTTTGTGTGTCCCTTCTGCTGTTTGCCACCCTTCCTGATCAAGGTTTCCGTGCAGGGCTGTTGTTGCATGGCTCTTTAATCCCAACCAACAAAGCTGGTTTGCACTATGATCAATTCTCTGATTGATCTAATTGTGGTGGCACAGGGGAGGGAACAAAACCACCCATTTGTTACAGTAATGCAGATTCCTGATGGATTAAAATGGTTGTGTGGCTTTGGTTTGTGCAGCTTCTGGAAAAAACATTACAGATGTCCCACCTGAAATAAGTTTGGAGGAGTTAAAAGTTTCAAGGCAGGTTGGAAAAGAATGGAAACACAAGCTATTTCAGAAAGATTCTGTTTAGAAGCTAAGTGAAGCACATTCATAAATGCTGAAGTAAAGATACAGCTTTGAAGTGCAGGCTGTGTTGGTATTTGGAGTTAATTTTTAGTTGTAAATTTTAGTAGTCCAAATCTGTGACCAGTGCAGGCATTTCTTAAAGAACAGAAACGTAACAGCCTTTCCCCCTTACTCCCAGAAAAAAACAAACAAGGAAAGGAAACTTCCTCCACTGCCAGACACCCCATAGAAAAATGTGGGGGCATTCTCAATATCCAAGCAGAGACTTTGTACAGTATATGTACAGTACAGTATATGTACAGTACAGTATATGTACTGTATGGATGTTCCAGCAGCGATTAAAAATTAATCCATTGGATCTGATGCAGAAAAACCTTTTGGTGAACTCTGTCCCTGAGTCCACTGCAGTGGGTTCTTGAGTTTTGCTTGCCAAAAAAATGACATAAAGGATCAGGAGCTGAGTGCACAGTTCAGGACATCAGGAGCTGAGTGCAGAGTTCAGGGCATTCTATCAGGGGTCATCAGTCAAGAAAAGCAGTTTCCAAGTGCCTATTTTGGTCCTGGGAACTAGATCTCTGCCGTGCTTAGGAAGAACTGACTGTAGTAACTGTTGAAGATATGTGAGTGTATCTTCTAGTCAAAAATATAAATTTTAAAAAATCACAAAAATAATTTCTTAAAGCATTAAAACTTTGCAAGCGAGTGTTTTGTAAGAACTAGAATGGGAAAATTCCACGAATGGCAGAAGCAGAGAAAGGCTTGTGTGCACGAGTCGAAAACAAACCAAACTAAAAATATAAATAAATAAATGAATAAATAAATAGAAATCTTCAGATCTTGGGCTCCTTCAGTGAGCACTGCTGGAAGTGGGCAGGGAAACACGTGCAGCTCCCCGTCCCTGCTTGGTGCTCACGTGTTGGTTCTCATGCAGCCCTTTAACGAGCAGAGCTGCCTGAACATGAACCATCCCACTGTCTGCGTGGGCCTTGGCCAAGGCTGCTTTTCTCTTTTCCTCCCTCCCCACCACGGGTTTTGCATGGAGCAGTCTGTCTGTCGCCTCCCTGTCTCCCCTGGGTGCTTTTGAAGGGACCCACCTGGATGTGAGGAGCCAGGTTGAGGATTCCTTTGGATGGTGGGGAAGGGCAGAGCCTGGGGTGGGCTGCTGGGACCAGCAAGGATGTGGAGGAAGGAGTGGGGAAGGCTGTTCCACTTTCACTGCCTTTCCCCAGCAAGGGTGGTGCAGAGCGAGGTGCCTGGCAAGCAATTTAAAGGCAAAACAGGCAAGTTAAGTGGCTGCATCTTCCACCCACTGCACAGTTCCCACTGGTGTTTAAAGAACCTGCATGGCTAAATACGCCGTGCAGCATGGAAAATTCACCCTAGGGGAACTTGTAAAAGCCATGAAAATCTGCCTGCAGAATCTCACTATTTTGTTGCAGACTGCAAGATAACAACCCCTCAATTCCCAGTGCTTTCTCCTGCAGAATTTGGTATGATTGAAGCCCTGCTCTGCAGGTGATTTTTGTATTAAGTGGCAAAACACCCAATTCTTCACACTAGGTAGGGGCAGGTCCTCGAAGTGAAGGTCTTGCTCGCCTAGGGAGGGTGTATGCAATGTACTTCAGCTGTTTCTTAGTTTGGAGGGTGACTTTTTCAGTCTGGAGTGCTCAGCTCTGCCTTAGCCCCCAGCCTTAGATTCACACACCATAGCTGGTGGCTCCAAACACAGGAGTGTCACCCTGCTGTCTGCATTTCATCTTTATTTCTTAACTCACGCAGTAGGAAGCACGGCATTGTTTAGACAAAGAAGGAGGTGTGTGGCTTTAATTATGCCTGGATTTCTTGAGGTGTACGCAAGCCTGTGCTTCATGTTAATCAAAGGAGAGCAGCGTTTTGGATCCGTTCAGACTTGCAGAATTCAGTTCATTTATTAACCCGACACCACAGCCTGGTGTGATGCTGGGGTTGTGCTTTTGTTCTCCTGAGGAGCCCCAAGTGCCCCAGACTCATGCAGAATTTCCTGGGGTGGTCAATTTGGCTCTTCCCAGGGTGACCTGGCTTGTGAACGTGGGTTTCTTTTCTACTTGCTGCTTTCCTGTGCTTGGCTTTCTGAGGATCAAGCAATCCCTCTTTAAGAGCATAGGAGAAAGTATTCCTCCAGATTACTTTACTTTTCCCCCTTTTCTTTTTTTTTCTTTTTTTTTCTTTTATTTTCTTTTTTGTTTTGTTTTGGTTTTTTTTTGTGTATGTAGACTTTTTTGGTCCTCAAGTCACTCCCACATTACCCTACGGATAAAAGAGGGACAGCAGGTTGGATATACCTGTGTTCTAGGGTATAGGATTTCTCCAGCTCCTCAGACTGCCTCTGCTGAGCTCTTTCTCCACAGGAGAAGTTCTTGCTGGAGTTGTGTGGGTTGCTTTGTTTGTTTTATGGCAAAGGGAGATTCCTTGCATGGCTGTGTAACCTGCCTGTTCTCCAGGAGGCTGAAGCTGGCAGCGTATTTCTCCCTTTCCAGTAATGGACACATGTTACAACTAGTTTTGTGGTATCTTTAGAGAGAAGCCTCTCAAAGTGTACAGTCGAAGTGTATTTTAAAAAGAAAAAAAAAAAGTTTTTTTAATTATGCTTGTTGTTTTGAGGGAAAATTTTCTCCAAGGAGAAGCTGCGAAGATCAAAAGAGAAATGAGTCACTGAAAAACCTGAGTATTTATTAGATAAAAAAGAATGCATAAGTTAGGGGGAGGGGGAATCTTATCTGACATGTACACAATAATCAGCGGGCGCAGTGGTCCAAAAATACTTGACTTCTCTTGAAACTTCCACTTGGCATAATAGACATTTTTGTCCAGTGGGAAATAAGTAAGACAAAGGAAATTCCTGGCCTATCTGTTTGCTCGATGATTGGTATGCCTTTGAGAGCAAATGAATGCATATTTGCTTGACACTTCAAATTAAAGTGGAGGTGTGTCCTTTTTATAAACTTGCTGTCACTTGTTGTGCTCATTTCAGCTGTGCTCACTGCGTCACTGCACTGACTTGCTGCATCTCCTGCCTGCCAAAAAGAGTTCCCTGTGTGGGTTTCTGGTGTGTGTGTGTTACCATTTGGGTTTTTGGAGCACTTGGTGGCTCTGCTGTTGGGCTTGGTCCTCGATGGCATGGTTAGTGCAGCAGTGATTTAAAAGAGTGATTCTCCAGAGTTCACTGGAGAGCCAGGACATTCAAACATATTGTACAGCGTGAGGTTATGTAGGGAAAGGGGGTGGCAGGGCCAATAATTACATTAAAGTAGTTTGCAGTAGCTAAATTCGACTGGTTTAAATTACAATAAATTGTCTTGACTGTTTGTTGTGTTTGCTATGTAATGGGCTGGCATGCTGCTGCTTGCAAAAACTGCTTGCCTTTTTTTTTTTTCCTTCCTTTTCTTTTTGCTTAAGCATAAAGAAAAACCTGCCATAGCATTATGCTTCCAGAGATGTTTTATTGGCTATTTCTGAACAGCACTTCACTGTATTTTTTGGGTCATCCTGTTGCATCTGTTCTTTGCAGAAAATATTTTGTGAACACCTTGAAAGTCTAATGGTACCATGCACTTTTCTCACCTTCTTCCTCCTCCATTTTTTTTTCTTGCAGATTTCTGACTTTGGGCTTGCAAAGTGCAATGGTTTGTCCCATTCCCATGACATCAGCATGGATGGCTTGTGTGGCACGATTGCCTACCTTCCTCCAGAGCGCATCAAGGAGAAAAACAGGTGTTTTGACACCAAACATGATGTGTACAGGTCAGTGAACTATGATAACACCTAAATACTCTTTTATTAACCCTGTAAAATGAGCCCTTTATTGCTTTTTTTAAGCATGAAACTCCTAAATCTGATTTGAGCCTCATCTTACAATATGCCACTTTTGCTTTTGCTAAGTCTTTGTAGGGTAGAGACCTTTTAAAAAACTGCAGGTGATGCCTGAAATTATTTGTTAGCAACTGGCAATGGGAGGCACTCTGCCCACCTTTAATTTCCCTCTGAAAGGTACATCCTGACCTACTTTTCGAGTCTGTGACAAAATTCTGAGTTATCTTCAGTGGATTTCATCACTAGGTCTTTCATGGCAAGATTATTAGGAAAAGGAAATCACAGCTTTAGATTGAAAAGATATCTCCTATTCTAAATTAAATGGATTTCCTTAAAGTCATCTTGCAGGGCAGAAGCATTAAATCCACTGTAATACTTTCTCTGATTTTGTCAGTGCTGATGTGGAGTGGTTGGTAAATGCTACCAAGAACTTGGCAGCCTCCAGCAAGTCCCTGTGTTTGCTGCCTCAGGTTCCTCCCTGCTAAAACTAGACTTTGAAATCATGGTTCTTGGCTGCATCTTTCTGTGTGTGTCTTCAGCAGCTGAATTAGATGCAGAAGTGGAGGGACAAGGAAAATAAATTATATTTCTGTGAAGTTTTTTGGTTTTCTTTAAAAAAGTTCTAGAAATAATTTTTTTATTCTATTTGGTAGCTTTTCCATCGTGGTTTGGGGAGTTCTTACACAGAAGAAGCCTTTTGCAGGTAATTTGTGTGTTATTTTGGATTTTTTTCCCTTTTTTCACATTGATATGCACTCTTCCTGCCCTACCAGCCCCAGATTTTTGTGCATGACCTCCAAATTCTGACCGTCTTGTGTGGTAGACACTTCTAAGCTCTCAAATGCTGAACTCAAGCTTAAGTTCTCCTTTGTCCTATGTCATGAAAACAGAACCTGTGTTGCTGCAGGAGTCCTTGTCTGCCCATTTTTGCTTCTGCTGGGGTTTGCTGCACAGATCCACATCAGTGAGTGGCAAAGCCAACTTGGCAGGCAGCTCTGCTGTTGTTCAGAAGCAGCTCCTATGTAGAGAGGTTCTGTAGTTTATTTGTAGATCGTGGGTGCAGATTTGTTCCTTAAAAAAAAAAAAAAGAAAAAGAAAAGCTGTCTGTGAGAATGAGCCCGTTCCACCCCACAGTAAATGCACCTCTCAACGATTTATTCTTTATGACTTTCCTGTGTCTGTGACTGGCTATGTAGAGCAAACATGCCCCAACAAGTTCCAGCCTACTATTAATTCTTCTCCCAGTGAGGGATTCCGTTTAGCCCAGTGGTTGATTTACAGTCAGGAGCTGCATTGCTGCACCTCCTGGTTTGTGTTCTTCCTTCACCTTTAGGAATAGTTCAGGTTCCTGGTCCAAATAAACCTGAGGTTCTGTTCTCCTACAGCAGATATGGGAATCCAAAGAGAGGTGGCAAAGATCTGTTTGAGGCTTATTTTTTCTTCTTTTGTTCTTTATCTTTAAGAACAGAACACAGTCACTCACTGAAAATTGATTTTAAGTGATACATGAGAAGTGGGTATTGCTTCATTGAAAAATGTCTTGTTGGAGAGGACAACCAAAAATTGCTTTCCCCTATTCATAAGAAACAAAACAAAACAAAAAAAAAGTGTGAAAACGAATTTTCAGCCTAATGCACTCTTAATGCTCTTAGAGAAAAGAGAAGTGATTCCTTTTGCTGGAACATCTAAATTTGTGTGCTTTTGCTTTACAGAGGAAAACAACATTTTACATATTATGGTAAAAGTAGTTAAAGGCCACCGCCCAGAGCTACCTGCTGTTTCCAAATCCAGACCTCATTCATGTAATAACTTGATCAAACTGATGCAAAAATGTTGGCAGGATGATCCTGGTGCACGGCCAACATTTCAAGGTAAGATTTCCTCGTAACTTGGCTGCCCATTTACTCTTCTATGAGTCATGTTATTGCTCAGGACTCTGCTAATCCTTGGGGTAAACGCTGAGAAGCTCTGTGACAGAATAAACAGAGCACATTGTGTGGTGAGGACAATGATACAGTCCACTTACTCATTTGTGGAGGAAGGGATTATCTGAGGACATGTCTGACCATGACAGTGTTATGTAAACACACCAGGAACAAGCCTTGCACTGAACCAGTCGACCCATTCAGCCAGAAATTCTGTTTATTTCTGATAGTGTGTGTTGGGGCACAGGCCAAGCTGGAGCTGCTGTGGTTTGTAGTGTACCAAAGTGTTGAAGGACCTGGCTTTTGAAATTTTTACTATTGTATGTTGAGGAACTGTATTGCTTTCTTGCAATGAAATAATACAGTCACTTCTCTGCCAGTAAAACTCTGGTGAAAGGCTTGAACTTGTCCCAAGCACCTGTTATGAATTCAAATGTGCAGAATAGCAAGTGCTGTCACCAGGTAGCTTCATTTAGCATTAATATGAGAGATTTGCCTCTTCCCTCTCCTTCTGCTCAGACTAGGACTGAAGGGATGAGGGATTCCATCTTAAAAAAAAAATCTAAATCTTCCAGCAATACAGTGGTTCCCATTTCAGAATCCTGCACTGTGGCCCCTGTGTAACAGGGCTGACTGGAAATGAATTGTTTGGGCAGCCCTTTGTGCCCTTGGCTTGGCTGCACATTCATGCCCACTGAGGAGGCACTGTATGGAATGGGCAGGATTAGAGTCTTTATTCCACATTATCTCAGAGCTTTAAAGTTCTATTGATAGAGAATGGCAGCAGGGCATCTTAGAAAGAAAACCCCTAAAACCTTCTCTTGTTTTCTCCAAAGAAATCACTTCAGAAACAGAGGCCCTTTGTGAAAAACCGGAAGATGAAACAAAAGAGATGATAACTCAGGACCTGGACACCAAGAATGCCCCAGAGCAGCAGCCTGAGGTATTTCCTCTTTTACTTCTTGTTTGAACATGCTGGATTTTGGAGGAACAAACTCCCTTGTAACCTGGAAGATTTCAAGCAACGTTTTCTTTGCTGCTTTTGAGCACTACTTTGCCTGATAGAAGTGTGTTTTGGTGAGGGGCTGGAATGCACAAATGACAGCAGGTGCATGGACCAGCTCAGAAAAACCTCAGGGCAGAACCAAACGCAAGTGCATTTTATTCTGTGGAGGGAGACCAGGGCAGTTAGGAGATAAAGGCTGGAGCTGTGTGGGTGTGACTGATCTTAAAAACCACTGCAGACAGAAGAGCCACAGGCTTTAGTGGCTCTGTGAGTACTGATGGAAGCTGCCCTCCTGCTTCTGAAAAATCTCAGTGACCTTATCCATAGGTTTCATTTAATACAAATAGTGTTTAAAGGCTACCTGCAAACTGACAAATTCATGTTTCTTCTGTAGGGCCTCGTGCTCAGTTTTGTTTGCTGACCTTTCTAAAACGCTTGTGTGCTTCTCTTGAAGGGGATTTGTGCACTGTCCCAGAAGAAACAGGAGCCTGCTCTACCATCAGTTAAGGATTACAGTCTCTCAGAGTTGCTGTCCCAGTTGGATTCAGGGATTTCACAGACTATGGAAGGCCCTGAGGATCTCAGCCGCAGCTCTTCTGAGTCCAAACTTGCCTCCAGTGACAAGCGGCTTTCAGGAGTTTCATCTGTAGATTCAGCTTTTTCATCCAGAGGCTCCCTTTCCCTTTCCTTTGAAAGGGAGAGTTCAGGTAATGGTCAAGTTTTCCTTTGTAGTTGTTTGGACTGGGGCATGGGAGTCAATGGGCTGGAGAGTAGAGCAGCATTCTGGAAATTACTGTTAGCCTTGCTTTCTCTTGCTGTCAGCACTACAAATTTGTTTACTGCAGGTAGTTATTTAAAAGGAAAAAAACAAAACAAAACAAAAATTATGCGGTTCCCAAACATGATCTAATGAGAAATAATAAATCTCATTTGCTTTTGTGAAGGAGTAAACTCCCATTAAAGCAATTACAGAATCAGTCATGTAGAGGTTGGTTGGAAGGGAGGTCACTACTAGTCCAGCGTGCTGCTTGACATGGGATTAAAGCCACTGCCCAGCCAGGTCAGCTGAGTTTGTGGCTTTTTCGGTTATACTAAGCCTAAACCTGAGCACTTGAATTTTTGAGAGAACTCAAGCCACCTTCTCAGCAGCCCCTGGGACCATTGTGATAAAGACCCCATAACTTTTCAGTCCAGTGCTGCAAACCCCAGACATCTATTTTCCAGTTAGGAAAACAATGGTTAGTGTAGGGAGATCAACCACAACATCCTTTTGTCTTAATTCACAAGAAAAAGAGTTAAAGAGTCCAAATCTGACCTGAAAATGTTCTGGGACTCCTGTGGGGCCAGAGGGATGGAATGCTCTGCAGGTAGCTCATTGCTGAAGCCATGGGCAGTTAAGGTTTGAGGAGTAACAGAATTGTGATGATGTCTTTTCCATAGAATTTTAGAGCAGTTTGGGTTGGAATGGTCCTTTAATGAGCTGAATGTTTCCAGGGATGTGGCATCCACCACCTCTCTGGGCAACTTGTTCCAGTGTTTCACCACCCTCATGGTAAAAATTTCCTTCCTTATATCCACTTAGATATCGGAACTACAGACATCCAGAAGAGGAAGCTAACCGAGGCAATTTTGTCTGGAGATACCAGCAAGCTGATGAAGATCCTCCAGCCTCAAGATGTTGACATTGTTTTAGATGGGAACTCCAGTCTTCTGCACTTGGCTGTTGAGGCAGGTCAAGAAGAATGTGTCAAATGGCTCCTGCTGTACAACGCTAACCCCAACCTCACCAACAAGAAAGGGTCCACCCCTCTTCACATAGCCATTGAGAAGAAATTTAAAAGCATCGTGGAGCTGATCATGGCCAGGAAAATCAACGTCAACGCCAAAGACGAGGACCAGTGGACTGCTCTTCACTTTGCTGCCCAAAACGGGGATGATTTCAGCACCAAAATGCTGCTTGATAAGAACGCATCCTTAAACGAGGTAGATTTTGAGGGCCGAGCCCCCATCCACATAGCCTGCCAGTACGGCCAGGAGAACATCGTGAGGATCCTGCTGAGAAGAGGCGTCAATGTGAACATCAAGGGCAAGGACGACTGGGTTCCCCTTCACTACGCCGCCTGGCAAGGCCACCTCCCCATCGTGAAGCTGCTGGCCAAGCAGCGCGGTGCTGATGTCAACGTGCAGACCGTGGACGGGAGGACATCACTTCACCTGGCTGCCCAGCGTGGTCACTACCGTGTCGCCCGCCTCCTCATCGACCTGGAGTCAGACGTCAACGTCCGCAACGGGCTCCTGCAGACTGCTCTCCACATCGCCGCCGAAACCGGCCACACCAGCACCTCCCGGCTGCTCCTCAAGCACGGCGCGGACATCGAGGCCGCCACAGCTGAGGGATACACGGCCCTGCACTTGGCATCCCGCAGCGGCCACCTGGCCACGGCAAAGCTGCTGCTGGATGAAAGGGCCAGCGTTCTAGCCAGGGGCCCTTTAAACAGGACAGCGTTGCACCTCGCTGCGGAAAGCGGGCACTCTGAAGTGGTGGAGGAACTTGTCAGCGCGGAAAATGTTAATATTTCTGACAGTGAGGGGTTCACAGCCCTTCACCTGGCGGCGCGAGGGGGGCACGTGAAAACGGTGGAGGTTCTCCTAAAGCACGGGGCTCACACTGACATGCCCAGGCCCAAGTGTCAGACCCTGCTCCCGCCTGCTCAGCAGAGCAGGAATAGCTCATTTACTGTGTTGTTAAGTGACACTTAATTGGAGGATGCTGAATGGTGCCTTTTTTATCTGGTGTGAGGAGGCTGCTGGAGCTCAGCTCCTTCTCCAGCTGGGCAGGGATGAGCTCACCAGCAGTGGCAGCTGATGGACTGAGGTGTTTGAGTGTGGCTGAGGACAGGTGCAAGGCCAAGAGCTGGAGTCTGCCACACCATGGTCTGTGTCCTTCATTCTGTGCCTGCCTGCCCTGCCTGGATCCAGAGATTCCCCTCCCAAGGATGTTGAGAGAGAAGGATGTGACTTGTGCATTTCCCCCTGCTTTTTTTTTTTTTAATATGCCAAACTAATTTAAGAACTAACATTATGCTTTTTTGTTATTTTCCTCTAAACAAAAATAAAAGAAAAAAAAATGGCATAGATTCGTGGTTCGTTGCAGCAACTGATATTTTGGGCTGAAAGCCTCCAGTGTAGAATAAGCACAACAGCAATCTGCTTGAAATTAATGCAGGAGTTGAGGAAAGGGCTATTTAAGGTACAGTTAATCAGGTTTCTGCTATGTTTTTTAATGGAGACATTGATTACAGATTTCCATGTGCTCAAAGTTTATGAGGCAGACTTAATAACAAGGCAGGATTCCAAAAATAATAAGCAGAAGTAAAAGCTTAACACAGCTGTCTTCATGTACAGTACTACCTTGTATGTATCCTGAAATCAGAAAAGTGGACTAGGTGCTTAGTGGTTTGTCTTAAATGAGCTGAAATTCATACTGGACTGGACCTGGATGGTCTAACACCGATGTACCAATTTGCAAAACAGCGCTTGGAGGGGCTGATGACAAGAACTGATATACTGTGTATATAGGATTTCTACCTGTTGTATGCTTTTTTCTTTTTCTACTGAAGAAAATAGATTGCTTAGAGTGGGTATGTTTTAATACACCTTTTAATGTCACCCTTTTTGAAGTACAAATGTGGCCTGTTATTAATAAAAGATTGTGTTCCACAACTTGTCTGTATTTTGGAGTCAATAAAGCAACTGAAAACTCATTGACCAACAGCAGTAGAACACAACTATTGTGGGCATTGAACACAACTATTTAGTGAGCATTGAATGGCCTGGGTTAGAAGGGACCTTAAAAACCCCCTGAACTGGGCAGGGACACCTTCCACTGAATCAGGTTGCTCAGAGCTCCATCCAACCTTGTCTTGAATGACGTTAAAGCCCAAATTGATGACATGTAAGGTCACCCTCAGTTTTGCATTCCCTACAGCTTTACAGAAAGTCAGGAGCTTGAAGGAGGTGTTGGTTATTTACAGAATAAAATTGTAGAATAAAGCCTCACATATGCCCTTTATGCACGTAAGACAGTGAAGTACAACTAGGATGGTTTCCTCTTATGCTGTAGCTGTTCATGGAGAATGAAATGGTATTAAAAACTAGATGGTGAAGCCATGCTGATACCACTACATGGAGGTTCAAAGAAATGCCCCTCTTAGAGCATGGTAGTCCCAGAAAGCTCCTAAAGGTGCTGACAGTGAAACTCCTCATTCAACAAAAGACATGTCATTTTCCTACTGCTTCCTTCCACTTCTTTGGAGACCAATAAGGTGGCCATGTCTCATTAAGCTGCGCTTAATCAGTGTCTCAATAAAGCAAATTCAACTTCAGACCACTTGGTCTCTCAAGCTTAAACACTTGTCTTAGTCTAGCACACACCATTTCTTTGTATTTCACAGTCTCCTGAACAATGAGATTAAAGATACTTAAATTCCAGTACTTGCCTGAAGTGAAAAAGAGCTGCAAGACCAGGTAACAGCAGTCTTGCACCTCCTAATAAAGGTAGTTCACAGCAGCAAGGCAAAGGGAAAGTACTTATAAAATGCTTTTAAAACAGCTCAAACGCTGCTTTGCCAGTACATTCCTTCAGTGCCTAATAATAATAGTACATTAGCTTCTAATTAAACATGAAGCCACACTCATGAGTCTTTATTTCCATGCTGCCTTTCACAACAACAGGCACCAGCTATGCATTATAGAGAGAAGGCAACACAGCTGGCACTAGACAAAAAAACAACAAAGGATTGCAATGACAATTCTGCCAGTGTTGAAGAAGGCATTTTCCCCTGTGAACCAGCCTTCCTTGGGGGCAGGAGGGGTGAGTGGGGGTGCTAAATTGGCACTAATGCAGCAATTAGAAATTACTGTTTTGTAAAGGTCTCCTACGGGTGACTTTTCTAGTCCTATGTGCATACCTCTGACTTAGCTGAAATCTCTGGCTGTTGACCTAAAGCTTACAGGCATTTCTTTGTCTCTTTTCAATCTTAGGTTTGTTCTTTAAAAAACCCTGTAGGCTTAGAAGGTGGGTTTGAGGTGGTGTGACACCAAGGGCCCCATGGAGCTGAGCCTGCTCCTGGTCCCTACTGCTCCCTTGCAGTAGAGACCTGAAAGGCTGAAAGGTAGAGGGCTGAAAGGTGAACATCAACTCTTCCTGCTCACCTCCAAAATCAGGCAGAGGTTGCTTGCAGGGTTTCTGCAGACAAGGTGCTGATCTGCGTCCTTAGGGCTTCTGACCACACGACCACGGCCCCAGGTGGCTATTTCAGCCCAGGGAGAAATATAATGAAAAAAGATAGAGTGAAATGACATAAGTGACCATAACCCTCACCTTTGCATCTCTAGATGTGGTTTCTCTGCCTGAACAGCCCTGGTGGCACAGCCTGGGTTCCTGCCAGCACCCACTGGTGCCGTCTCCCCATGCAGGAGCCCCAGCAGTGGGGAAGGTGCCTCTCACCAACCCCATTCCTCACTCCTCCATCCCAGCCTCCACCCCCGGGGGAGAGCACGGCCCCTGCTGCATTACCTGTCTTTGCAGCAGTTTGTTCCCAGCACCAGGCAGCTTTATTTACCTGCTGCTCAGCGCCGTGTTTGTACAAGCCTCGAGAGGACTCGACAAGCCTGCGGTTCAAACACGGCGGTGGCGGAGAGGGGAGAGAATTGCTGGGTGATTGCAAAGAGGCCCCGAGGCAAAACCTCAGCCCTTTCATTCCTGCCTCCTCTCCTCTCTTGCACCACCTCGGCTCCACTCGACATCAGGCTTGCAAGAAAAACAAGGCATATGGGAGCTGCTCTGCTCCCTTAGCAGAGAGGTCTGGAGGAGGGGATGTCTCCTCTCCTCCATGTTCCTTAACCCCAGCTGGTGGCATAAGGTGCACACCAGCTCATGGGTGTCTCCAAAGATCCCAGGCACAGCCCTCAGGTGCCAAAATGCTCATGGGGTGCAAACTTTGTTACCTCCCCAGCTGTCGATCAGATCCCATTGTCCCTGTCCCTTGGGGAGGGAGAATCAGCCTTTCCACTTCCTTGACTTTTGATGTGTTTCTTTGAAGGAGACCCACACAAGGCAGGAAGACAGGGCAGTGGGTTTTTTAGACACCACTCCTGGGGCCAAGGCATTGAGGGAAGATGCCCAGCTACCCCTTGCCTGTCCTGTTCTTTGGCCAAACGACCTGCAAGTGCACCCAGGTCTCTGCATGAAGCCCGTGACCACTTTGGCCACACCAGTTTGGCTCTGGAGAGGGATGGATCATTTACAGCACTGCTCCACTGCCACCCTTCTCTGTGCTTCTGGGACGCTCTTTCATCCAGGGCTGTGGTAAAATGCCAAACCCAGGCACTCCTGTGGAATCACAGATTGATTTAGGTTGGAAAAGACCTCCGAGATCATCAAGTCCAATCGTTTAGCCAGCACTGCCATGTCCACCACTACTGCCAACCCAAGCTGGGGAGAGACTCACACCCCAAAGCCGGCGCTGATTAAGCAGGGCAGGGTAAGAGCACAGGAAGCCCTTTCCAGGGGAGGTGGCACAGGCAGATCCCAACACGCCAGGCTCAGCGTCAGGGGCTGTCGGCACTGAGACACAGGGCTGGGAGGGCAGTGAGCTGTGATGGAGAGCAGGGTGGGGAGGCTGTGCCCTGGGGACACTGTCGTCCTGGGGAGGCTGGCATGACACCCAGCTGGGCTGGAAAACCATCACTGCTGCGCCAGAGAAATACTGAGCTTATAGAGGAACACTCAGCAGGCACTTGAGGAAGAGAATGGGATTTAAAATCAGTGCTGCCACTGCCTTATTTACTTACTGCCACTACCATATTTACTTGGTGTTTTTGAAATACTGTGGGAGAGGCTTTCAGGCTTTGCTCTGCAGCGATGTAGAGTAAGAGCATTTAAAAGCCAATAAAGAGCAATTTGTGATCTACACAGAAACAACTTGTCTAAGAGACTCGAGTAGAAACATGCAGGAGTGTAAGACAAACACTACAGCTGTGGCAAGGAGAAGGGGAAAGATGCTCTGCACTCTTCCCTGGAAGAGCAGGCAGGAGCCCATTTGCTCTGCCCCAGAGGCACAGAGTAACCCTTGACCGTGACAGGAATAAGGGCCACGGGCCAACTCAGAACATGCACAAGGAGAGAAATTTGCCTGACAAGTCTCCCCCACCCCAGTCTCCATTGCCTGATCGGATCAGAGGAAATAAACCTTGGCAGAGCCAGTTTTCACATGAGTTCATGCCCTGACCCTGCCTCAACAGGGAGCGGGTCCAATACGTTTCCCTTTTATCTATTTAAATAGGATTGCTTTTCTTAGTCCACTAACAGACAAAACATGCCAAGTCCTGTGCTGAATTACTGATGTCTGCTGTGTTTTAAAACCCCCAGTGAGGCTGGCTTTGCCCCAGCACTGCCTTGCTTTTGCAAAGATGCTTAGCTAGGGGCATTGTAGGAGGTTTTGCAGGCCACAATTATAACTGACATTGGAAACTTCTATCACAGTAGCTACATCCAAAAGCACACGTGCAGTGGGGCTTAGGCATTTGCAAAATCAAAGTCTAGACGTTTGTGGTGAAAATAAAGGCTGACTTCAGCCTAACCTCTGCCAGTCTCTGCAGCTCACAAAAATCTACATCTTCCTTTAAAAAAAATTAAGATTTTAAATCTATTCAACAGACTAGGCCATCCCAGCTTGAAAAAGATGCAAAAGCAGAAAAGCTTTTATTCCACAGGTCTCGACATAAATACTGATCCTGATGGTGATTTATTAAAGAAAGGTGGTACTGTTCCATTGCTAAGCAAGCCAAACTACAGTCAGGATCACCTCTGTTCTCCCCTTATACTCTAGAAGGATTCCAGTGAAGTTTTTCACTGTGCCAGTTCCCAGGGAAGAAGTTTGCTTTAGTGCAGCAAACCAGGGCAGCCAGTACAGATGCAGACAAGCTCCCCGGCCACCGGTACAACCCACAGCCTGCACCTCCCTCCCTTTCACCAGCACAGTGTTTTCTCTGCCAAAACCACCCCAGCTCTGAGTCATTTCCAAAGCAAAAAAACCTTTGCAGAGTTGGGAGCTGAGGGGATCACTTCCCATCCTTGTCTCTGCCAGCTTTGGGGAAAGAGAGAGCTGCAGAACTGCTCCCGGCATCCCCGTGGCCATGCCAAGGACACAGCCCCAGACACGCTTTCAGCACAGAACCCTGTGTTTCCTTCCCAAGGCCTGCCAGGATGAGGCAGCCCTGCAGCAGCCTTGCAGCAGCCCTGCAGCAACCCTGCAGCAGCCTTGCAGCAGCCCTTTGCCCCGGGTGGCAGCCGGCTCGGTGTGTGCCGGCAAGCACCACGCTACAGGTGGCCCCAGCTCACGGGGCTGGCAGGGCTTTGCCAGCCACTTTTTTGGCAAGGAGGCGGCTTTGCAGATGCCACTGGACCTTATCCATTCATTTCCCCTCATTAGTAACCAAAACAGCCACTCGAGCCAGGGTGAAGCCTGATGGTGAAGGGTGTTGTTAATGAGCTGCGCGGGCAAGCACACCCAGCAAAGCGAAAGGGCTGGGGAGTCATCGTGGCTCAGAACCAGCCCAGGGAAGCTGAGGCATCCCTGATCCTCCCCCTCCTCCCTCTGAGCTTCCCTTACCTCTCAATTAGTTTGGAGTCACAAGAAAAAATCAACTGAAAGGCCAACAAACACTGGCCTCTCCCTGCTGGCAGAGGTGTGTGCCTGGAGGGGGTTTCCTTTCCCCCCACCATTGGGGTGGATGCTGGCAGCTGAAGGGCAGGGGGAAGAAGGGCTGGTTTGGGGTCAGGCAGAGGGTTCAGTCCCCAGTGGGACAGCTAGCCAAGCTCACCCTTGGAAAGGGACTGTTCTGATCCATGGTATTTTCAGGATGGTGCTGACAGACTCTCTAGCCTGAAGCAGGCCAAGAAAAGGTGCTCCAGGGGAGGCTGTCGTTCCTTTAACCACAGCAGGCTGTTTCCAAGGGATTTTATGCATCTCACTCCCATTAAAACCAGAGGGACCCCGACCTATGGAGCTTGGCCAGCTCTGTGCTTGATGCCTGCAGACATCTGGAACTGCTCCTTCAAATGTCACTTCCTTTGCTCCCTCCTGCAGCACCCTGTGGCCTCTCTTTAGCCAATGCTCTCTACAGTGTCCAGGAAAAGGTTTAAAGTCAGGTTGTTTCCTTGTAAAATTCCCAGAACTGTTCTGAGGTGAACCTAAAGGGCCCCCAGTGTGTGCCACTACTCTGTCCCCTCTGTGAGCTTGCAGGCAGGGCTCTCCCAGTGTCACAAGCTGGCACAAGGGTCACAGCAGTTAAGGGAGGCTTCCCAGGGAAAGACCCAACCCATTGATCCAACCCATTGATCCACTCCATCGATCCACCCCATCTGAGTTCTTTGTGAGGAATCAACAGGGATGTGGGACAGGGTGAGGCTGGGTGAGGTAGGAGGGATGGGATCCTGAGCCATTCCAGCTTTTTAACGTGGCTCTTTCCTCACTGCCCTCCCAGGGACAGTGCCAGGTGCCCGTGCCCCTCCCTGCACAGGCATACACGTGCCCGCACTCCGCCTGCAAACCTGTACTCGCTCACTCACTCAAACCTCATTTCTTATTTTTGCCCTTAAAATCAGCCACTTCTCAAGGCAGGGAGCTCTCAGATCCACCAAACTGCCCCCAGCACAAGCTGCTCACAGGCAGGGCCGTCACACTTTGCTTTCAGGAACAGACTAAAACAGGAGAATGGAGACAGCAGTAACTCATCTCTGTTTGTGCAATGCTTTGCTGGCCTGATCCTACCGACTGCTCTCTCCCACTGCAGTTTGCAGCTCTCCCCTTAAGCTACTCATCCCAGCTCCCTGAGGTCTATCAGAGCATCCACGTGGCTAAAAGCTGCCTCAGGGTGTGTCCCTCAAGGCTGCCAAGGGTTCAAGTTGAACACATCACAGCTCTGCCATAATCCACTCCCGTGGGACGCTGCTGCTCTCAGAAAGAAATCAAATCCCATCTGCAAAGAAAGAGGAAAAATCATTCACCTGCTCAGCCATGAACACTGGTGTGGTTGTTCCCAGCTCAGAAAGCACAATCTGGGACAAACCATCATTCCTTAAGCTCAATTTTGTCTCAGAGTTTTCTGGTGTTAAAAGCCCAAGGAAGAATCAAATCATAATTCCTCTCTAAGCAGTTAAGAAGTGCAGTGCTCATAGGGAAAACACCTTCCACATCCCAGTCACTTATCACAGTGTCCACTTTATCTATAGCAAATATTTAAATGCTTCCAGGGTCCTACACTGTTCTTCAGTTACCATTTAAAAAAATACTTATAGCTACATATGTTTTATTATACATATTCAGACTCGTAAACATATATGTGTGGGCATGTATATAAATATATATATATATAAACACACATTAAAAAACCCCTTGAAAGCATTTTTTTTTGATCAGTCCTGCCTTTGGATTTTGCTTCTACCTCCTACTGTGGCAAAATAAGTAATCTTTATCTTCTTTCCAGCAGTCACAAGAGACAGGATACAAACTCCTACTGATGGCCCTACAATGCTATTTGTTGACAACAGCTCTAACCCCATCCCATCCCAACAACCCAAATCCAAACCGAGCTGCAAGGCCTTGGGCCCAAAATGGTACATGAGGCTCCTGCATCACCAAAACCTAAAGGAGCTGCAAGTAACTCACTTACTTTTGGCCTCACCTCTTTGCAGGGGTTTATTGGGGGTTTATTTGTGCCAGGCTGGATGGGGTTCTGACCAACCTGGTCCAGTGGAAGGTTCCTTCCAACACAAACCATTCTATGACTCCTCTCCTTATCTCCCAGATGCTTTCTTCACCATATTTTAATAACTGCTGCTCCTCTAAAGGTCATTCTTTGGCCCACAAAGAAGGTATTTACCAAGTATTTCTTAGCTCCATTACAGACATAGACATGTGGTCAGTTGCAGAGCTACATTGCTTTTTATCAAGTCTCTTCCTGACCTTCTGCTGTTTTCCCAAGCTCTGTTTGTTTCCCCAGGTGTGCTCTAAGGCCCTAAATGTATACCAAATTTGCCAGAGACCAAGGTGCAAGGGGCAAAAACTTCCAGCCAAGGGGATCAAGGTCCCCAGGAAATTTAGGTTTATATATCTCAGCTAAAAGTGTCCCTTTGCCCCCTTCCAAAGCCTGGTGAGTGCCAGGGGCTCTGTGCCAAGCCCTGGCCACTCCTCACGAGCCATGCTGTCGTGCCAGAGGATTATTGCTTCCTCGAAGGTCTCCTGAGAGGCTTCAATTATCTTCCTTGATCAGATATCACAGCTCCTGTGCCAGAAGCGAGAGAGGGAAGCAGACCCAGCAGCGGAGAAGCTTCACTCCTGGGCAAGGCACTGGGTGTCCTGCAGGGAGAGTGGGCCCCAGCACCTCAGCTCCACACAAAGATTAATTTCTAGAGAAGTCTGTTTTGGGAGAGGCACAGCCCAGCTCTTGAGAGATGATGGGGCTTTGGGGGGCAGCTCTGCTGCTCCCCAAAAGAACATGAGAGCTGAGTAAAATGGAAGAGGGAAGTCATTGCTGGTGCTGGAGAAACCTGCCAGAAGGCCAGAGCCAGCCTCAGTTTTTGGGTTTGGCACCCCCTCCAACTCCTTAAAGCTCTTCCTCAACAACCAATCCAACCCTCCAGTTTTGCCCCAAAAGGCATTTGGCCGACAGCAGGGAAGTTAAGATGTCAGTACAAACACATCTGATGCCAGCAGAGTTTGGCAGCCGATCCGAGTTGTGACACGATTAATACCTAATGAAGATATAAATGTTATATTGTGACACACATAAGATCACCAGGTTTCCACGGAATATGTTGTTGTTGAGGAGCCAAGAAATAATGCTTTAACCATGGATTAAATTTGGTACTATTTGACATCCCATCCTTCAATCAAGCCATTAAAAAGACCTGGGACAGGACCATTTCCTCACCAGAAATACTCACATCCGGGTGAAATATTTTCTAACATCCATGCAAATAAGAAGTTATGAGGCTCTCCAAGGAATGGCAGCTCTAATCTAGTGCCTGCTTTGTGCCTAGACTACATTAAATGCTGATCCCTTGTTATTAACCTGCAAATGTATCTGTCCTTTCTTTCAACTCAGTCTTTTACTTCCTCCTACCTTAGTTGGGCCCACTTATTAATTATCTCTCTTCCTCTAACAGCAGAAAAATGGAGAGAGATACGGCAAAATCAGTAATTCGGCAAAAAGAAAGCCAGCTCCTGCAACAGAAACATGGAGGAAGAATATCAAGAAGGGAGCTGGAAATGAAAAGTGCATTGTGGAATCATGCAGCACCCCTGTAACAAAATCAGTTATACAACTACTTGTGAGGGCACCCATTTGCATTATTCATGGATATTAATTGCACAACTCTTAATTTTTCCTTTTGAGACTTTGCCATTTCAGCTCAACACCTGCAGCAGGTAACCCAGCAGCGCTTTGCTGCCTCCAACACAGCCTATTCAGTTTTCTCCTCCTGCCTAATTATGACAATTACTTTCTTATCCTCCTCTTTTGACTCCCATTGTTTGAACCAGCCATTACATCTTTAATATTCCTGTACCAAAGTTGTTCTCTGCAGTCCCCACCCAAGACAGCACTGTGATATCACCTGGTGTCAGGTAACAGCTGAAATCAGCTCTCCACCAGGTGTTTTTCTGTCAGCTCCAAACAAAAAGGAGGCTGTGGGTTTGTTTTGTTTTCCTCTGACTGCTGCATCTCTCCCTGGGCTCCTTTCACCATCCATTCCTGCTCAGAACATGGTGGATGAACATGGATGTGGGGTCTTAGAGGCTGCTCCAGAGTGACAGGGATCCCAAGGAAGGGCTCAGCCACTGCCTGAGCACAGCACAGCAGCTCCTGAGAGCTGAAATCCATGGCACACCAAGGGTCCAAGCATCAGCAAGGGCTCAGTCCTCCCACAGCAGCACCAGGCAGCAGTGCAGAGTCTGCTCCCACACATCCCAGGTCAGGGGCTGTACTCAGACCACAGCAAGTAACAATCTTACCAATTAATTATTGAGAGCACCAACAGAGGACAAAAGAACACATTTGCAAGGGCTAGAAATCCTATCTGAGTCAGAGACTAGTAAATCAGGGTGAATAGGACTACTCACCAACACTCAATCACAGTTGTTTAAGTTGTTCATTAAATATAAATTTTCATAGCCAGCTGAAATGCAGCAAACCTAACTTAGGGTGTCCCTGCAAGTGTGCCAAAGCTCCCCCAGCAATCAGTGGAGAGAAAATGAAGATAACTCATTGTATTTATTCATCCCACCTTTCTCAGTCATGGGGCTGTGCCTCTGGGTGAGCTGAGTGCCCTGCACTGACCAGAGAGGGAGAGCAGACAGCTCAGGTGAGCCCAGGAGAACTGAACTGGCCAAAGGAAGGAAAGCCAAATCCCACCCAGGGATTAAACAGCCACAGGAAAGCCCAGCAGTGAGAAGCTCCTGGGCCATCCCTCATGGAATCACTGGAGTTACAAGAGGGTTTTGGTGTAGATGCAGGCAAAGCTGACTGTTCAACAGATTGGGTTGAGCTGCCCAGGCTCCTGGGCTAACTCTAGGGTTGGGTTAACCTTGTGGACAAAAGTCCAGAAGGAACCAAAGGGCTGAGTCTAACATTCTGCTAAAAGCAGGGACTAGAGACCTCCAGCAAGTGCTGCTTTCTCTAGGGGTGATCACATAATCCACCCCTGAGATAAAAGTGCTTCTTTATTCTCCTGCGTTAGGGCTCTGCCTTGACAGAAGATGACCTGAGAAACCGAGGCACGGAGGAAAGTTTCTGAAAGATTGGAGATACTGGCTGAGAATTCGTGGGTGTAGGGAAGGCTCAGAGCTGGAGGCATATGTCAGATGATCTTTTGGGTGTACTGGGTTTGCATGGCAACATTTTGGGGGCTGGGGGTGGGCTATAGGAGTGGCTTCTATGAGAAGCTGCTAGAAGCTGCCTTTGTGATCAAAAGAAATAACCTGAGCAACATTACCTAGAAGGTGACTGCAAGCCAATGGTCTTAACAGTAACAAGTAACTTATTCCAGCCTTTCCAGTTACACTCCACATCCATTTGTCCCAAACAAGGGTATTTGATTCAGCATTTCTGGCACCAGTGATCAGCCGAGTTTGCCACTCACTTCTCTTCACAATGAGGAAAACTGCTTTTCTGAGACCTAACATCCTTCTTGTCCCTGGTTTTAAGCCTAGAACACAACTCTATCTGCTTTTACACTGTAGTTTTCTATTCATAAGGTGCAAACCATAATACCTGTTCAGTGTGTAGACAATATATATATTTATATACGATGAGTTGAATCTGGCCCAGAATAATCAACACCAGGAGGCACTGGCTCTTTTGAACCTCGCAATAAAATCTCATCTGCCTTCTAAGCCAATCAAAGACAATGTACCTCCACATAAATCAGCCCTTATCTTAGCCAGACAGGCCCTGCAGATGCTCATGTTATATCAAACTCTTCGGCTTCTGCTCTCAACACTCTAATCCACTGACGTTGAGCTGAACCTAAGTGAATTATGACCCTTTTGCCCCAGGTGATGCTGACTCTTCAGTTTTACAGGACTACAAGAACCGAACAGAAATTGCAGCTTTGTGAGCAGCCTGAGCCCTAATGATGGGGTGATATCCTTGCTCACAGGACCTGAGTTGGCACAAAATGAATGAGGACTCTTCACCTACAGGGCAACCATCCTGTTTTTGAATGTCCATCAGGACACAGCAGAACAGGACACAAAACCCAAGATATCTTCAGCCCATGCCATCCGTGGCTTTTGCCATGTTTTTTTTTTTTTTTCAAAACACACCTGAACAAATCACAGATCGATGTTTTCCCTCAGGATGACACCCTCACCTTTGCTCATCTGGCCTTGCAGGCACACGAACACATTGATCCGTGCAACTCTTAAATCCCTTAGTTTTCCACGTGGTCCCTCAGACACAGGAGCCTCAATCCCCCACCCACGTGGCACCAGTGCTAATCTAAGCCCAAAGGCAGTGGAAACGCCCCAGAAAGCTCAGGGCAGGGCCAGGGCTTCATTCAACAGGAGCTGAGGAGTTTCCTGTTTTACCATGAGGTAAATCCAGCAGCCTGGGATGAGAGGCTGCGCGGCGTCCTGGAGGGATTAGTGTTTTCCATAAGGATGAGCTCCCAGAGGTCCTGTGCTGAGATGAGGGCCAAGATTAGGAACAGCAGGGTTGGTGGAGCTCACAAGCAGGAGGAGGGCTGGCATTAAAATGAGCCAATGGCTTTTGGGCTATTTTGGGATGAGGCACACATCTACAGGCACACACTTAATGCTTGGCTTGGCAGAGCCTGTTTTCCTGCTGCAATTGGCCCAGTGGGGAGGCAAGGTGGGAGCTGGTGTCAGGGTTATTTAGCCCTCCTCACCATCGCTGTCTGGCCAAACTCACCATCAGCTCCACCCATGGGAGCTCCTTTTTCAGGCCACGCTGACTTCACTTTGCCCAGTGCTACCAAACCTCCAACCTCTGGTGTCTCCTAATCATGCCTTGGCAAACAGCAGCCCTCTGCTGCATATCAAAGCAGGAGGAGTGGGCAGGATTAGGGATCAGAACAATGCATGGGAGATCTCAGTCTGCTTCTGAATCACTCAGGGCTGGGAGGCTGGGATTAGAGATGGTGCCACTGGAAGCCAATAGCTCCTGCTTTTTTTTTTTTTTTTTTTTGGGCTGGGATGCTACTCCATGGCATGGTAGTTTTCAAATACAGGGTTGGCACTTCATCCCAAAAGTCTACGCCAAACGATAAATCCTGGAGATTTGCATAAACACTGGTGTCAGTCTGGATAGCTTCTGTGTAACTGTGGGGCATGTGTGGATCTCCTGGGTATACAATGGCAGGAGCAAATAACTTAATAGGTTTGTTGTGAGTAAAGCCTGAATCAAAGACTGGAGTCAAAGTCCTGATTAAGAAAACCGAGGGATGAAAAGCTAAGCTGATTTACACATTTTGCAACACCTCCCAAGGTAGAATGAGGGCTGCTGGTAATAGCAGCAAGCGTCTCCTGGTTTGTCTTGGGGCACAAAGTGTTCCCCAGACAAACACAGGCAAGCCTAGAACTGGGATTAATATTAGGGAAGGAGACAACTGAAGACCTCTTTATTGTTGTTTTCACTTTGGTTTAGAGCATTACAGTGGCTGCTGCCCTGGCAGGAGATTATCAACACGCTCAGCACTCGCTGCCTGGCTGGTGCCTTGGGTTGGTCAGGGTGCTGCAGTCAGCACTCAGACAGTGGCACCTTTTTGCTCAGGGCAAGGAGGTCCACGGGGATCAGTTCAGGTTAACACCAGAGCCACCTGTCCTCACCAGCACCACCTTTGCTCCTCAGTCCTGGCACAAGAAACCATCTCAGAACCAGCCCCAGTGCTCCCATAGCACCACCCAGCCAGGCTTTGTGTCCCTTGCTCCTGCTCTCTTGTTATCCTGTGCCATTCTGCAGCACAGAGGTGTCTTGACACCCACTAGATAAGGTATATCCAGGGAATTTATCCAAACCATCAGGGGAATTGCTTGGAAGTTACATATTCCACAGAACTCAGCCTGCTATCCCTCCATGCCCCACTCCCCAAATAGCTGATATTGGCTTAGATGACCTGGCTGAATTTTTCTATTCCAAATTAATTTATTTTAAAAATGTACAATTCTTTCTAAAGTTACTAACTGAAGCTTTGTCTTCTTTTTAAGGTCCTTGTTATCTATTAGAGCTGTAGAACCTCTGCTGACTTTGAATAATTGCCTTTCTACTTCCAGCTGGCATTACTGAAAGGGCTATTGAACACAGAGCAATATGAACTTCAGTTTATAAAATTTATATTTTATTACAGTGATCTTTCACATGAGAGGTACCTGTGCCTCATTTATGTACCCCTGCCCACCTTCATGTGCAAATGTATTGCTCATGAATTTTAATAGTTATTGGAAATGCTCACCAGAATGAGAACAGTCTTTTTTCACTGGCCACAAACACAATATGACGGCACTAAATTTTTTTTCCACCCTGTTCTTTTTTTTTGATCCTGGCTTCTTATTTAATAATAAACCAGGCTGTGAACACACTGACTCATCTCTTGTTTTCTCAAAATAGTGAGAAGTTTTATTTATTTTTTTTAATCAGTAACTACCTGAGAGAAAGGAATGCCTCATAAGATAAAGGCATTTAATTAGTTTGTTTGCTGTTAAGAAAAATATGTAGGTGGATGTGGGCGAGATGCCAAGCCAAAGTGGTCTGGCTTTGCTGACAGTTCAGCAAAAGAAAAAGATTAGACGTCATGGAAAAAATTACTCCCTGAACAGGAAAAGCTGGACAAGGCACATATTTCTTTTCATGTTCCAGCTTTGTAACAGTAAAAGGAACCTCTAGCAGCAGCTAACAGAACACATTTAGTGTGCAAGAGGGCTGCAAGACAGTAATGCTGGCTCAATCAGAGTGCTTTGGTAATTACATGAGGTTTCTTTCAAATCTCTTATTTTTCATTAATATTATTAATAATATTATTATAGCAAGAGCAATATCCCTTGTCTCCCCAGACATGAAGGTCAACATGTCAGCCCTGCTCAGGGCACTGTGAACCTCCAGCTTCACTGAGCACGTTTTGGGGCAGACACAGATATCAGGATACTTTCATTTATAACTCAGAGCATGCTACAAAGCGGAATAACCTTTTGGAACCAGGCTAGCAAACAAACAGCACCGTATCAATCACCCTAATCTTGATTTTAGTGCTGTACACATTCCTGCGGATGCAAAACACTCGAGGTACAATGTGTTGGAATCCCAAAACACAAACAAATCCAGAGAGTCCATGTGACACAAGTCTATTTTGAGTTTGGCCATTCTGGCCAAAATTTGTCACATCCTCTGTACCCTGTTCACAGCTGGGTCCTTCTGCTCTGCTGCTGCCAAGGAACTGTTCCCCACATTTGAGTTTGTGTCACATCTGAAGTGGGGTTGTGCCTGTCTGCACCAAACTCATCTCCAGGGACTGCAGGGCATTCCAGACAAAGCCTTCCAGCTGGCTGCTGCATCAGAAAAGTCTACCAGCATGTTTTGTATACAGTGTCTTAATGCCAGTCATCCTTTACCCTTTAGACTTTTGTCCCAGTTAACAGCCAAACAGCTCCATGCCTCTCCAGAAATCCACGATTCTTATCGTGGTGACCCGGCTTTTTTTATGATCACTCAGTTCACCCCCACCTTTGGATTGTTCAATCCATTTCTGTTAACCAGGAAGGATACTGAAATAGCCAGCCCATTATTAGCTGCCTCCCAGTTCTGAGATGAGCTGTCTCTCCTATGTTGGAGGAACCTGGCCACACTACTGCTTCTCCTGTTGACCTTCTTCTCTTGACCTTTGGGAGAGTGAGATGTCTGTTTACCACATGGTTCCACCCTCAGACAGTCATGGTAGGGATTTTTATTTTTTTCTTAAATCACCATGCATGCCTTTCCATACTGTAGGGGTTTGTTACAGACCCTCACATCATATTACCTTGGTTTTCCCTTTTATAACTGAAGGGTTTGTGTGCCTGACTTGTAAGGAACTTTGTGAGAGTTTCTTCACAGCCACCTAATCCACATGTGTGTGTGTAAAGGACACATTTTTACACATCTCCAAGAGAAACTGAACCCAATGGGAGGCATCAAGTTTTGAAAAGCAACACTTCCAGCCATGTTAATGATGACACAGAGACCCGCTGGACACAAGAGGATGGATGCATGAACAGACAACAAGAATTTACATCAGGTCAGACACCATGAATAATGATCAGTTTGAGAATTATAAAGAATCATTGGGCAAATGATCTGATCCCCAGCCAGCAGAGAGAAACCTGGCTGTCACCTTTCCTTCTCCCACAGGATCTCACCTTGCACTCACTTACTCCATTGCAAGTTCATTTCCCCCTTGCCCCAGCAAGGCTTCCAACCCCTTACGCAACTCCGATTTCTCTGGGAGACAGGATGGGAACCCTACCTAAACCAGCAACATCTGGCTCAGCAATTCTGGCTGCTGAGGCAGTGCCACCAGGGCAGTGCCCACACCAGAGGCTAAAAGGGTGGGACTGTGCCTGGGAAGCCACGGCTCGGGCACCAGCAGCAGCTTTGTCCCTCAGCACGGCTCCAGCAAATCTTCCCCGCTCCCAGGCAGGGTTTGCAACTGGTTATTTCACCCTGCACTGCCATTGCATCAGGGCTGCTGTCAGGCACCTTAAACCTCAGCTGGTTACTTTTCCTTTTTGGCAGAGCAAGAGACGGGGGAGAAAAGAACAAGATGAGTTCTGAATTTTGTCCTCCAGGAGAAATTACAAATTAAATCTCAGGTTAGTAAATTTGCTTTACCCAATCTGGCTCCCTAGAATGAGGCTGAAGGCAACAAGTTCTGCCTTACTGCATCCACGTGGCTTGGCCAGCTGCTGACACAACTATTTTTGCAACACCTTGTCTTGTACACACACAGCAGTGTGGGTCTCCCTCCTCTCCTGCCATTACCCTCCCCAAAATCATGAATTTCTCCCTCTACTGCAACCACAGGTGCTGTTTTCCACCAGGGAATATCCCTGGGCACACACAGCTCCCATCTCACAGGGCTAGGGCTGAGCTGTTTCCTTGCTTGGTTGATTTTGAAAGCTGACTCTTGAGCACAGAGAAATGAAACCTCCACCCTGACAGCAAATTCCCAGCCCATTCCTCATCCCCTCTGCTGATCTTTGTCCAGTCTCCATTTCCATTCTTTTGTCCCAAAGGGCGCTCCTGGACTCGCATTTCCCCACTCATAGAATCACAGAATGACTTGGGTTGGGAGGAACATTTAAAAATCATCTTGTTCTGTGTCCGGTGGCGTGGGCCGGACAGCTGACCACAGGGACGGCCAGCGGCTCGGCGGCTTGTTCTGAGAGCTTCCTTTTCGTTAAGTCAGCTTCAGCTAGGGACTTCTTTTCCCCTCGCTGCGAGCCGGGCTTCCCTGGGATGGTGGCCGCTGTCCTAAAAACCGGAGAGCTGCTGAGAGAGAGAGTGTTCGTTTGCCCGGAGCCCAAATCAGACACAAGACACGAGGGTCTGCTCTGCTTGGGCTCAGGGGCAAAAGACCCGGAATAGCCCAACATTCAGACTTTTATTCTGAGGGTTACAACTTATCTCAAAACGGTACAGGGGAGGACACGGAGAAGGGTCGAAGGTCAGGATGCAGTCAGGAAGGAGGAAGGGAGGAAAGAGTGAGACACAAGATACTATTGTTAACTGAGGGGCAGGCAGGAGGAGTTCGACTCCCTTTCCAAGGCCAAACTTAACTCTACCTTCAGAGGGGCCTCACTTTCTAGGCCCCCAGAAATTCTTCAGGGGATATGTCATTCTC
This sequence comes from Petroica traversi, assembly GCA_025920805.1. Classification (NCBI taxonomy): domain Eukaryota; kingdom Metazoa; phylum Chordata; class Aves; order Passeriformes; family Petroicidae; genus Petroica; species Petroica traversi. The sequence goes on along the minus strand of JAHLSL010000075.1, from coordinate 3,222,541 downwards.
TGAGTTTGAACCACCGCTACATTGTTCCACCTCCCTGCCATGGGCAGGGACACCTTCCATGATCCCAGGTTGGTCAGAGCCTCATCCAGCCTGGCCTTGGACACTTCCAGGGGTGGGGCCTCCACAATCTCTCTGCCTCCCCACCCTCACAGGGAAGAATTTCTTCCTAATATCTAATCTAAATCTACCCTCTTCCAGCTTAAGGCCCCTTGTCCTGTCACTCCAAGCCCTTGTGAAAAGTTCTCCTCCAGCTCTCATGTAGCGCCTTAAGGAACTGGAAGGAGCTCTGAGGTCTCCCTGGAGCCTTCTCTTCTCCAGGTCAAACAATCCCAACTGTCTCAGTCTTTCTTCATAGCTGAGGTTCTCCAGCCCTGTGATCGCTTTCATGGCCTCCTCTGGGCTCATTCCCACAGTTCAGGATCTCATGTTGGGGCCCCAGAGCTGGGAGTAGAAACCCACACAGGAGTGGGATATGGGAACTGTGCCATCCCTGGGGGCTCCAGGCTCATCCCTGAAGGCTCCTGATGCAGTGGGGCAGGGACGACACAGATCCCACTGGCTGTAGCAGCCTTCTCACCCCGGGTCTGTGGGCACTGAGCAAGGTCTGGGTGATAAGGAAATACAGATTTGGTGTGTGCCACTGCAAGAGATACTGGTGCCTGGGAACCCTGAGTGGCCCCAGGTGAGGAAAAGGTTTCTCACCCCACTTCAGCTGAACAAAAGCCTTTCCCCTCCACTTTACTCTCTGCACTTTCCATACTCAGACCAGCTTAATCTTCACTGCACCCACAGAGAGCATTTAGCCTTGTCATTAAACCTTTGTAGGCAGCAACAGACACACAGCACATTATGTGAAAAATATAGGAATTAATGTAATTGTTTTTGAACAGAGCACAGTCTCCAGCGTCAATTAAATACTTAAAGGAAAAAGTATGCATGGGAGATAATGGTAGGAGCATAAAAATGGCATCAGGCAAAAGAACACGTGTTTCTGGTTAAGGGGAAAAAAAGGCATCAAGAGAGGAAGCCTGAAAGAGTCCTCACCATATGAGACATCTCCAAAACAATTAATGAAACTTTTCTGTGAAAATTAATATAATATGGAGAGATTCGAAGACTTAAAAACCCTTAACATTTCCTATTTTTATCCATTTAGCATGTTTTGGTGCACATCAAGGAATCAAAAAGTGGGAGGAAGCATAATGAGAAAATGTTTCTTTTTGCTAGCACCCAGTAGGATATATTAACAGTGCCAATTAAAAATGGAACAGGAATAAGAACTTCGTTTTCATGAAATGAATACAAATTCTGAGCGAATTACAGGTTTTGCCCTTAAAATAATCATCCCAAACCCACTGTAGAAATGCAACTCTAGGTCCTCTCATCATCCTCAATACTTCTGTTCTTTCTTCCCAGCGATTATTTGGAGGCAAACAGGGAATTTTCTGGCCACAAGAGTTGTGGGAAGTGTTTTAAAGGTGTGAGGAAGCTCCACAGGAATTGCAGTACTGAGGGAAGGAGAAATGAGAGAGGGGAGAAGACTGGAGAATACATCCCTCAAGAGAGAAACCTGACAGAGTAACAACAAAAAAATGTGCTGGGGAATGGGAAACTGATTTAAACTGTGAAGCAATGATGACCATTTCCAATCCCTGATATTTATAGCCATGAACTCAGGCCCAGCTTTCAGTGTCCATCTCCCCAGCTGGAAACTGAGTGAAAAACCAGCACATTTCCTGTACGATTCACTCAGGAACATCATCAGTTACTTATCACCTTTATTTAGACACCGAGTAACAGGCTTGTCATGTGGGTGGGTCAAAGGCACTACTTGAAACACAAGTATTGACCCCAAGAGATCCCCTTCCTAAAATTGTACAGTTAGATATTCACATATCAAAAAAGAAAACTGAAAAGAAGCTGAAAACATTTTTCATTCCTTAAGTTGCACACAATTCTTTTCATCCCTTATACCACTTTCTCACTGTCATTAAAATATACCTTTTTTTTTTAGCTCATCTTTTGCCTTAAAGGCCAGCTTGACTTCTCCTGCCTGTTCACAAGCATCCACAGACTGGCAGATGATAAAAACCATAAAAACCTTCCTCCCACCTCTGCCCACTGACAGAGCAGAACAACCAGGCTCCTCTGCACATCGACAGCTTGAGTTCAGAGGAGGAGAAAGAAAAGAAAGCAAGAACTACTATGAGGACACAGCACAATTGCACTTGGAGAAGGTTATTTATTTCCAAGTCGTGCAGAATGAGGCCGGTTTGGGCTCCAAGCTCTTGGAAGAAGGGCCAGTTTGAGAGACCTGATTTCACAGAGCAAAATATGGAGGAGCGAGGCGAGATAGAGGGGAAGGGGCATCCTGAGCATGACTGAACCACACCAGAGTCCCCACTGCCAACAGCAGGACAAGAAAAGGTTTAATTCTGACAAAGAGAGTAGTTTCACCTCCCTTTGGGGCTGGAATGGTGCAGTGGGGAGCCCTGGTGTCTCTCACAGACACAGAAAGGTGAAGGTTCCTGCCGAGCGTGCATGAGCAGCCCTTGCCAAGGGCAGCTTATCAGCAAGGCAGCCATGAGAAAATGATAAAGGCCAATATAATTACACCTGCTTGTCTCAGGGCTGGGTAAATATTGTGGGACTCATGCTCAGCTGTGCTGAGTCCCATAAAACCCATCCCAAGCCACCCTGCAGCTCCCAGGTGAAACCCTCGTGTGCTGAATAAAGGTGATCAAAACATCTGAGAGAGGAGTTTTCTGCTAAAACAATAACAACAAATTTAAACAGAATTAAATGTTTTTCAGAATTGGTTTGGAATAAGCATTATCAAGAAAGTAAGTAGACAACTTTTCCTGTTAACAAAATCAATGAGAAATTGTTTTGATCAAAATTTTTTTAAACTATGATCTCTCTATTAAAATCTGCATGAAAGTAGAGTAGAAGACACCTGTACTATAAAAATTAAAGGTTTCTGGAAAATTTTCCCTAGGAATAATTGGGGTTTTTGGCAAAAAATGTGGGGTTTTTTTAATCTCACACAGCATTTAAATATCAACACTGGACTTCAGAGCACAAGTACTGATTTCTCAGCAGCCTCACCACTAAAAACATGCCTCCCCTAATTAGAGTTTTGTGGTAACTCTGTAATAAAGGCAGGAATGAGATAAAGATACTTTCTTCAAGGATAGAGGGAAAGTTCTGTAATCCATACATGCTTGGAAAAGAATTAAAGTGAATACATCTTTCCACAATGGTATACTCCTTAGGCTGGAAATAAAAACAATTTAAAAAAAACACACAGAAGAGTCATGCAGCACATACCAAACCCAAGTAACTTCTCACTTTCCCACAGAGAAAATTGGCCATTGGGCATTTTCATCTCTGCATCACCAAGCTATTACATCCCAACCACTCACAGGATAAACTTCAGCTAATTAGATCACAGTCTCCCGGGTTTTAATCCTTGGATATAATTTAACTTTACACCAAAAGATCCTTGACACTGACAGCTTAATTTGGTGTCGCTGATCACTGCACTGCCACTTTAATCAGATAGGCTGCAGTGCCAGAGACCCACTGAATTACACCTGTGGTGTAATCAAGGCTGCGTAATACTGAGTTTTATATTAATAAAGGCTGATATCACCATGATGCACTCCTGAGGCAGATAGGAGATGCTGAAATGAGCACAGTAATAAGGAACCCCACCCTTTCCATATATACCTGCTAATAGCTGGTTTCCCTTAATAAGACTCTACCAAAGGACAGGCCTTTTCCTTCCCAGCAGCCACGCTTAATTCCCACACAAGCAGAAAAGGAGACATTTCCTCCCAGAGCATTGCTGTTACTCAATGTCAAAAGCTACATCTCCATCTTTTCTAGTGGAAGGTTCTCTGCCCCATGACAAGGAGTTGGAAGGAGTTGATGTTTAAGGTCCCTTCCAATCCAAACCATTCTATGATTTTATGGTTTATCAAGCCAGGGACACAGAAAGAGGAACATAAAGAGAAAACCACTACTGAGCACAAGAAAATGAAGTCAAAGTGGGAACTGTCCTGTGTGTGGATGAGTCCTGCTAACTGAGCCAGAAATACACTTTGTAGCCTCCTTTTTTTTTTTTTCCCCCCCCCTGTAAATCCAATCCTTTTTCTTTTTTCCTTTCCTGTTGCCACGGAACACGACATTTTCTCTCAAGCTCTCCTATAACTTCCCTTTCTTCTTGCTGTGCTAGCTTGCATTTGGGTTAATTGGGGACAGATCACCAGCCAAGTGAGCAGAGCTGTGTGTCATATCTCTGTCTGTCTCTGAGATAAAGCTGGGTGGGGCCCAGGGAGGAAAGGAGAGCAGAGGGGAGCTGGCCTGGGGCAGCTGTGAGAGACCCAGGAGGGAAACCCAGGGCTCAGGAGAGGGGCAGGTGCAGGTGCAGCTCCTTGCCCAGGACAGTGAATGGGGAACAGTGGGAGGATGATGAGAACTCCTGGTATTTAAGTTAGGAATTCAATTCCTTCTTGCAGGGAGATGGCAGAGGAGGGGGAAAAGGATGCAAGGGACTGAAAATCCCTGAAATAGAAGGATGAAACAGTGTGACACAATTTAATGCTTAGCTTATAAGGCTGACATTATAAGGAATACCCAAGCTACTAAAAGAACTGAGAGACCAGAGTCCTGCTCTTCAAAAAAAAGCACACCCTCCCTCTCCTGCCATGTGGAGATAAAAAAACTTTGGTCCACATCCTAAAAAAGCTGACCCAGAATAAGGGAACCAGTCCAAACCACCGACCTCCAGGATAAAGACAGGCCCTGGAGGTGAGCCTTTGAGGAGTAACACTGCTTCAGGGAGAAGTGTGAAGGGTCTGACACATCCAGGATTTTGACCAACACACCAGGGCTCTACCATTTCAGATCCTGAGAGAGCACAAGAGGATTCCCCAGTACACACAAACCCCAAAAATGTACAAATGGAGCAAAACATACGCCTGCCTCAGGGAACTGTGGGGCTCAGGGTAGAGCAGGGCTGCCAGCAAGGGCCCAGGCACCAGCAATTCTCCTCCATCACCCTGCAGTGGGGAAAAGAGCAGCACAACTGCTGGGGAAGTGTGGATGAGGGGCACGGTATGGAAAAGCAGGGGAAGGCAATCAATCGACTGTGATCACTCCCACAGGCAGCATTGCCCTGTGGCAATTTAAGGAGGTGAGGGATGGAGGGGCTGGCAGGAGGGCAGTGGGCAGAAGCCCACGAGGTTGTGTTTCCCCTCCCAGAAATGGATGATGCCCAGGTGTCGTGCCAAGCCTTGCCTTGAGTCAGCAAAGCTGAGAGCCCAAGACGCGCACCCGGCCAGGATCAGAAAGTGCCTGGAGCTCCTCACATGGAAAGCACAGTGGCAGCTGGGGGAAGCACAGGAGGGACAGATCCTGAGGAGATTACTCTGACCTTACTCAGTGGGAATTTTTGCCTGAACAACAAATGAGTAATCACTTTGCCTGTCGGCACACACATGACACACCGTTGCGTTTTATTTGGGAGTTGTCTAGATTTCTAATTAGTTTGCATTTGTCCTGGTTGTATTTTGACAAAGCAGCACTAGACAAGTCAATTTTCTTCTTCCCCCTCCTGTGTTTAACAGCACCTATGATGCACCTGGGAAACATCTGGGGGGTCCAGCTCACTGCTGCAGCCACAGCACAGCAACGAGTGCAAAACAACTCATTTTACAGAAGTGCAAACTCACTGCAGGCTTTGGGTGTGTTCCAGGGATGGTGGCAGGGAAAGTCCAGCTCTGCTGCTGGACTACAGGGTGGACAGAAGCTTTTTCACCAGACACAAGGCAGTGTTGTTCACGGCTGGGTTTTATCCACAATTTCCAGTCCCATAAGGTGCTGTGTCTATGACAGCAGAGTGTGAAGGTGTGACTTTGTACTGACTTTGCTGAAGGCTGTGAGGGCAACTGGGGTTCATGGGGCAAGGAGAGCCCTTGAACACTCTCTGCCCCTCTGATTTCAGCTCTGCCCACAGGCAGAGTTTTGCCACCTGGGGCACAGGTCACAAAGCTCTGTTCAGCTCTCAGGACAACCCTCTCCAGTACTGCCCACAGATTGTGGACACCTCGTCCCATTTGAGGTCTAATGGTCCTCCACAATGAAAGCATTTGGGAAGAAATCCCAAAGCAGCAGTGTCTCCACTGTGGCTCTGTTCCAAAATTCCAAGGCTGCCTGACCTCCTCCCCACTGCACACCCTGACCCACGATGACTCTTCTCCCCAGCCCAATTTCCTGGTCAAAGTGCTCCAGCTCCTCTGAGCACACACTTAACTTGTTATATAACACCCTCTAAGTGCTGTAAGGCGTTTCAGCATCAGCACAACACCACTTCTGAAGATGAAAAATAAAACCCCGCCACCCTCACAGACCTCTGCCACCAAAGGTAATTGCAGAATTCATTCCAGCTGAGGCTGAAAGGAGAAACATGGCAGGTTTTACAAGAGGGCTCTTATTTCTTGGATTTGATAGAGATGCCCCTTGCAGACGCCTGCAATTTTACTTCTAAACCCAAAGCAAGATGTGTGTGTGTAATTACACAGCAACGTGCTCTTAGTTGTGGATTTAATAGTAAGGCACAGGAAAGAAAAACACCGTGCGTGTCAACGTAAATATTGTCCTTATGAAACATGGTGATAACAGCCCAAATACAAGACCAGGCTGCAATGGACACTGCCAAGAGCCCCAAAAGTCACATCTCTGCACTGGAGGGGTTCACATCCCTCCCACACCTCCCTGAACTGAAGGGAGAACAAAGAGCAGCCAAGCCCAAGGCGCTGTTCAATCTTAAACCTTCACCTGTTGCAACAAACGTGTTGTTATAGGAGATATACTGCCAGCATTTGGCACCTTCAAAATCTATTTTGATCTGCAGATAAGATCAGTTTACTAAAACAAGCCCAGGGATTGCAAAGGTCTCGTTGCTGGCTTAAAGGAGAAGAGTTCCAGCAAAGCTTTGCAGGGCACAGGTCAAGCAGGCAATGCCAAGTTTAATAGATGCAATTTAGGATGCTGCTGCCTGCTAAGGCGTTTGCAACCCAGGCCATTGCACTGCAGGGCTGTAAAACAAACTAGGGCTGGTTCAGACCCTGTTGCAGGCAAAGCCTTGGCACCAAAACAGCCAAAGCACAGGTGCACAAACTCATCCACTGAAGGCAAACTGCTGCTGCCAAAAGTCACATTGACCTTAAGCCAGTGTGGATGTTTCTGGTCCAAATGAGTTTTTAACCTCGTTTTACTGTTTAACTGGCACAATTAGAAGTGTGCTCAAACAAGGAAATAAACAGAAATGTAAGAACCCAAAAGCAGATGGGTATTCAGCACCTGACGGGTTCCTTTCCAAAACATGAAGAAATTCTGATTTCAAAACTGACCAAATGAGTTGAACATAAGGTTACTGCTCATTTTGAACAGTGGCCACGTCTCTTATCCAGCTCTACTGTAGTCACCAGATTTTTTTTTTTTTTTGCCATTACTATTGGTTTAATAGAAATTGCTCTGTAATCTGGCATTTTACTGAATAACTATGTTGACATATATAACTTTCCTTAACTGGAAAGGAAGTTCACACCAAATCTACTTCTGAAGTTGCCACACAGGATAATTCATTGCAACAGGATATTTAAATCCCTGCACACATAAACCCTTCAGAAAAAAACCCATTACTCACTTGAACTTTGTCATGGTGTGACTGCTTTACAGACTACACACAGGAGGCAACAAGTGTACATGCAGAGTTACACAAAAATAATCACTGCCATTTTCATACACTTTCATACACAAGCTTGAGTTTCCTGACAAAAAAAATTTTTTTTAATGAAAAATTACTCTGACCTCAGAATTTTTAATATTTTTTTTTTTGTGAAGTTTCAGGTTCGTCTGGGCAGCTTCACACCACCTTTCAAAACTTACTCACACAGGACAGAACTGTCCTTATTGTTTCCTAATGAGCTGGATTTCTTAGAATGTTTAGATTTTTTTATGGTGTATTTTCTAGTCATCCAAGCCATATAGTATTTCCTCAGTGGAGATGTTTTTCAACACAGAAGCTTGACCCTAAAAGAAGAGAGGATGTGGCATGCCCAGATTCCATTTCTAACTGGACACCTGAAAATCCAGTACCAGCAACTGACAGGCTCTAATCTGGATAATTTGTGGACCTTTTTTTTTTAAAGACAGTTTTATAGTTGGCATAAAAACATATAAACTTTTCGACTGAGAGGAATTCCAGGTTTCATTCAGCTGTAAATATCTCCTTATCCGCTCCTATCTGTAGAGATACAAAATATCACCTGTCCTAAGCACTGACCTCTGTACATTTTTTAAGATTTTCCTGTGCTGACAGTAAACTTGTGCTTATATGAAAGAGTCCCTTTGTTCCACACCTTTATACAGCCCAGTATTGTTGACAATCAAAAACTGTGATTAAAAAAACCCAAAAAATTCCAAACTCAAGGGTCTCTCCTCCCCTCAAAAAATCCAAAGTATTTTAAGTGTGGATGAGTGCTTCGGGAAGTAGGAAAACAATGTGTCAACTGACAAGTTACCATCCCATGTTTAGGACAGAAAAACAGATGAGGCAATAACAGCTTTTTAGAGGGCAATTAATTCTTAAAATTCAGATGAGACAGTTGTCAGTCAATGGATCTGCTTAGTGCAAGTCATCTCCCTCTCCTGAAAAATTTCAGCATGAAGAAGAAAAAATGTCATAGAATGTAATGAAAGACTCTCCCCTAAACTCACTCCCCCAAAAAACAATTTCTTCCTTTGCTAGTTGAAAAGTGCCCTTCTACAGCTATTTTAGGCTTGCTTTAGATATATATATATATTTTTTTTTCTCATTGTGGCCAGCGCTGAAGTAAATAATTTCTTCGTTGAGAGGTTTAGGAAACAATGGGGAGGAGGAGTGGCTTGTTTGGAAACATAGTGACACAGCCGGACACGCTCAATGTCAACAGAGATTTCAAGGCACTTGCACAAGAAGATATTGTGGGAGAGGTCTGCAGGGTAACTGGGTGAAACACTTCTTGAATCAATAATGTATCATCATTACAATGCAAATCTGTCCGTGCCAGGCTCTACCTCGTGGCTTTGGGACAGACACTCATCACCAAGTCACCCTTGGTTACAGAAACAAGAGATCGTTTCTTTCAGCATCCCACCAGTGACCTGTCTACAATACCTGAATTCTCAGCCCCAGCACAACAGCCTTAGAGAGTATTGCTTCATTAATGAAGAAAAATCTATTAATTAGATTCCTGTGTTGAAAGATGTACAGATTTTAAAATCGCGTTTCATAAAAGTTACCAAAGGTTCTCACTGACAGACTTTGTGTGTGAATGCACTTCCTCCTCCCCCAGAAAAATGCTCTTTGGAATAATTGTCCTGTTCGCCTAAGTAATCCGATGTTTGGAAAATTATTTCTTTAGTGAAGGTATTTCAAATAATACCATAAAAACAAACAACCAAAAAAACCACACACACACACAAAAAAAAAAAAAAAAAAAGAAAGCCTCAGGAAGAAAACATAATTTTTCTTTTTAAATTTTTTTTTTTCTGAGCATCTCCTCCCAGACCTCATGGTCACACTCCAGCCTCCCTAGCCCTGGCAGGGTGTCTGCTGCCCCTGCTCTGCCCCTTGTGCTCCATGCCCTGCTCCCAGGTAGGAGTTCATGGCAAGGCTCAGCTCCACAAGTGGAAGCTCCTGCTCCCCTTCCTTCCTCCTCCTCCCTCCACCCACGCCAGGGCAGGGAGCCAGGCTGAGGACCTTGGGGTGTGCAGGGAGAGGGCAACCAAGGTTTGGGCTCTGAGCAGTCACCTCTTCTCTGCTTGCTTAACACACACCTGCTCTATTTTCTGCTCTTTCATTGATCAGAAGCCTGATGGCCACATCCAGCTTCTTCTCTTTAAGGATCATTTTCATTTTTGTGACCTGATCTCGCTGCTGACTCAGGTGGGAGTCAACTCAAGTGTGCCATTCACTTTAATAAATTAATTTAATTCCATATTAAAATACCCTCAAACCAAATGTTCTTCAGCTTCTTGCTCATGTTGCCCACTTGGCATAACTACACCCATAACTGGATTTATTTTTTTTTTTTTCTAGAATCCACCTGGAGTGTCAAGCAATCCCAAACTTCATGAAAACACAGATATTTTTCTCTATTTCCATGGATATTAAGGCTTATATCAGTCTTAGCACTTCTCCTACAGCAAAAGCAAAGCTCCACAAAGACCAGGACATGCCTGTACAGAAAGACAGCAGAGCACATGACTTGTGAGCCTGGTTTGCTCCGGGTAAAAACCCAGACGTGGAGTGTGAGTTGAGATTTGTTTTGCTTTTCATGGTTTTTAGTGGACAAGACTCCAGCCCTTGTTTGTACTGGGGGAGCCCTGCCAAAATAAAAAAGAACCAAGCAGAGACAGTCCCACAGGCCCAAGCTTGCAGAGGTCTCCAAACAATGACTGTGCAGCCAGAGCTCTCTTGGGCACCTGGCAGCAGCCCCAGCACAGCAGAGTAGCAGCGATGACAGGTCCGTGTCAGCACTGGCTCTTCCACTCTTGATCTCTTCTGCAGGTTAAGCAAAGCCTGTGGTAGGTGTGAGGATCATAAACTCTGCAGGGAAGGAAAGGCAACCAAAGGGGAAGGAAAGACATAAAAGTGGAAATGAGAGGGCTGGAGTGTGGAGGGAGAGAGAGAAGGAGGCAGCAGAGTCAGGGAAGTCAGAAATAGCAGCAAGCTGAAGGGCTTGGCTGTGAAGGAACCATTCAACAATCCCACTAATTAAAGACCAGGGAAAAATTATATCCTTGCTCCTTCTGTGCTTCTTGATAACAAGGATTCTTCTACCAGATGAAGCCCTGACCTTAGAGGTAGTTATTCCTATAAAGGAGCTACAAATAAAAATTAAAAATTAAAAGAAATCTGCTGCCCATGAGGCCAGAGAGGAGTCCTGGGCTGAGACCCCCAGCACTGTAATTGACGGGGAGCAGCCACAGCACACCTTGTCTGCCCTAAAAGCTGTCATGTCTTCCCAAATAGTGCCTTGGACACAGAGATCTCCTGGAGGCAGGGGATGTGCCAACCTCCTCTGCCAGGGGAATTATCCCTGAGCTAATTCCCCCCCAGCAGGAATGGTGGCTGAGCTTCCTGCTCCAACCTGATGTTTGCTGGGGCTTTCAAAACTCCCAGATATGTGATAAATGATTTATCTTCCCCTAGCACAGGTCGGCTCCCCTCCCACCTCACAATACCCCAAGGGCACAATTAAAGCCCTCTGGATAACAGGAATACTCCCCGGAGTGCTAATCACGTCAGAGAGATTGCTGGAGCATTTAGAAACATAAAGCTTATCTTCTGCCCCATACAAAAGAGGATCTGCTTCTGCAGACATCCTAATCTGCAGGATTCTATTTAAATTTCAGGTGATTCCCAGTCCCAGACCGGAGAATAAGAAAAGGCTGATTAGAAGTCGGGTGAATCAATATGTGCTGAATGGCCTAGAGAAGGAGGAACATTCATCTTGGCAGCAATAAAACTGGGAAAGCTGTGGGTGGATGACTAAAAGGAACAAAGGGCTGCTTAGCAGCATTGAGCTAAGGGTAAAAAGGCCAGGAAGAAAAAGCACTCATAAAACTTTATGACTAAGACCAGAAAGAGATGAGAAATATGCTGGGAGAAGTGTTGGATCAGGAAACATGTCACTCAAAGCCAGGCTGAGTCACTCCACTCCTGCCCTGACTCCTGCCTTTTAGGACATGAGATCTGCCTTGCTGAAAGGGTCAAGTTCCCCTCTTGGATGCCCCCATGAAGAGAATTCAGTGAGTCCCCATTCAGGGAATTCATGGGACTGCTCAAGGGAAGTCCAGATTCCCAGTTCAGCCCAAGATAAGCACCAAGGCGCCAGAGCCGCCTGCTGGCTATCCCACAGCTCCATTAGGAACATCAACATTAGGATGGGGGGGGAAAAAAATTACCCAGAGGAGCTTACAGGGCCCCAGATGTGCCCTGAAGGATTCGAAAGAAGGAGAAAGAGCAGCAGCCCTCGGGAAGAGACGCCGAGCATTCAGCCAAGCTGGAAACGGGGCGACCTGGGGCCAACGTTGCAGCACCTTGTCAGGGCCTGTGTTCGCTCTGCCCTTGCTTTATTTGCCCCAGGGCTACACGGGGAACTTTCTTCTCTCCAGTTATCAATTTGCAAGTCTCATGAGCGTTTAGCTCTCTTAATAATCTGGTTTTCTCTAATGTGCGTTTCGAGCTTGCAGTCTCTGTTCATTAAAAACAATTTTCTTCTAGAAATATAGGATGGTTGCAGCATTTTGAAACAGCAACATGTGAGGTCCCATGGAGAGCTACTGTTCAGACTTATTAAAAAGATTACTGAAACATTCAAATAAGATTGTTTTCTATTATGTTTCAGAAGCAGAATTCAATATTAAAAAAAATACAGCACTGGGATAGACATCTAAGGGTGCTTGGATTTGTGCCTTCTAATGCTTTTGCCTTCCCTCTCAGCCCCCTTAAAACCTAAAATCCAACCACCTTTGGCAGTGATGTGTAATAGACCAGAAACCACACTGAGCACAGATTTGTAATTACAAGTTTAGTCATGAGGTCACTGTGCCCCTCACAGAGCTTCAGTCCACATTTTGATTGCTTTTAAAGATTATTTAAAAAACTCATGAGGAATACTAGCACAGAACTACACAGAAAATAACCACTGGGATTTGTAGTGGTTTTTTTTTTTGTTTTTTTTGTTTGTTTTTTTTTTATTTAGTAAGGCTAAAATTGGTTTGCAGACACTGTGAACCAGAGTCCTTGTCAGCATGCTAATTTTCTGCCTGGAAGACCTCAAACATCTTTGCTTTCCACAGAGATTTTGAACTTCTGCTCTCCAGAAAGACAATGAATGAGATTAAATGAGGTTCACTGAAGGGGTGAAGCACAGATGCACTTGAGTCTTCTACACCCTTCCCACCACCTCCAGCCAAGCAAAACCCACAGCAAAAAAATGCACCCAAAAACTCAGAAACAATTCTTCTGATTGCCAGGCGACCTTCACTGGCTCGAGACGTTTGCAAATTCAGGTAAAATCTGGTTGCCTGATGCACACTTCCAGACTGATGCTGATAAATAGTGAGGTTTTAAATTGTTCGAATTGGGGGCCTGATCCTCCTCTAGGTGCACAGCACACCTGCAGTGTGTGACAAGTGACATCCAGAGGAACATACTCCTTTTACCATTTAAAGGTCTCGTTGTAGCATGGAAAGAGCGATGGGTGGCACAGGTGTGTTCCGAGGGTCAGAACCAGCTTTCGGGGTATTTTTTATGCGGGCGGGAGGAGAAGCTTCGCCTCTCACACCTCGCAATCCTGCTCTCCTCCTAGCAACTCTAACAGACGGGGGACACCTAGTGGGGTTTTTATTAAGTGCCAACACCACAAAACCTCTTCTGTCACAAAACGATTCGTTAAAAAAAGATTATTATCACACTGATTTTTTTTTTTTAATTCAGTTGCTGATGCTACTGATCAGGAAAAAAAATCCCAGTCTGTTTTCCCAGAAGTTTTCTAAGCTTGGTCTCGCTACCACGCAGTGCTTTGGTTTCTTTCCCTTTCCACATTCTTTGCCTCGTCTGGTGTTTCTCGGGGTTTGAAATAAAGAGATCACTGCTAAATTTTGAAAGTATTTCGTGCCCTATACCCAGCAGTAGAACCCATCAGCCTTAACAAGCCCATCAGCCTTACTGGCTAGAATGGCTCCATGGCCAGCACAGCTCCAAACTACAGGATACAACCAACAATTTAAACTGGGGACAGGCAGAACTTCTCATTTTCACCCCTCTGTAATAACTAGAATATTACCCTGTCAACAGAAAAACAAATACTTGCCTAAACTCTTATTGTCAACTCACTAATAAATTATCAATGCAGTTGGCAGGGTTTTCACAGTGGGCACTGTAAAAACCATTACAGAATTTATATTTTAATGAGCAGGACTAACAAAATGAAGACACTGTAGGATGCAACCTAATCTTTGACAGATTTTTTTCCCTTTTTTTTTTGGTGGGTTAAAACACTTCTATCCTCTGGATTTCTCTAAGTTGAACACTTCTGTTTTGGATTACTGCAGATGCAGTCAGAAGGTTTTTTTAAAAAGAGCTAAAGCTAAAATGCTTTGTGTCACTTCGGGATTCTCGGGCCATCTTCTGCTTTAGTCCTAAATTTTTTATTAGACCAGAGCTCTGGAAAAGTTATCTCCTGTTTTCATCTCTCCCAGGGTATTGATTTGGAGCACTTTCTGAAACCATAAGACATTGAGCAGGTAAAGCAACAACTTTATCCACTTCCTTGCAGGTTTAGCTAAAAGAGAAATACAAAGAAATCCCCAGACAGCCCCTCTTCTGTACCTGCAGTACTGAATGTGCTGAGTACCCACACAGTCCTTTCATGTCTCCAGGTAGATCTTGCAATGATTGATAACTCAGCCTGTGCTCCAGCCTGCTCCTTAATTGCCTTAAATACCTGTTTCATCATATTCCCTCTGCTGGCTCCCAAATTTGAGAGGCAGACGAAGCCAGGGGAGTGATGTTTGATAGTTTCAAAGTAAAACAGTCAAACAGAGACAGGTGAAACTCTTCCCACCCCTCCCAATCAAAGCTAAACACACTTCAAGAGGGGATTGACTGGGAAGGGCCATTTCTCCTGCTCTCTCTGATGGTAACACAAAGCCAACAGCTTCCCAAAAAAGCAGCACAAGCCTGCAGCAGGTCAGATAATGTGGTGAGGGGAAGATGAATGGAGAAGCAGCACCAACATAGTCTAAACTCAGAGAAAATTTCAGTTTTTCATACTAGGAAGACACTGATGTGAAATTGGCAGCTGAACCACAGTTTAGTCCCTCTCTGGGTGGATTCACCAAAATGGGTAGGACAATTCACTGGTACCACAGCACTGTTAATCTTTTTTATTGTGTGAAATCAGACCTCCTCAGTTTTAAATTTAACCCCAAGGTGAAGAGGGGTTGCAAGAGCACACACACACTGATCACAGCAGTACGAGGGACAGACCAAGGTGACAGAGTGAGCCATCAGCTTGGCTCACACGCCCTGTGGCCAAAAAGCAGGGTCACGTCCCTGGCTACCGGGCAGGCTGGAGATAAGGACGCTGCTCCTTGGGGGAGGTGAGGATGACGCACTTCCCATCGCCTGGGTGCCAGGTCAGCCTTTCTGGAGGAGATTTCCCTCCTGCCCACACTGCCCTTGCCGAATGAGCTTCCATTGTCAGATAAGAGCTGCACAGAGGCTCCATTGTTCCCCCAGTTCTTCAATTCTTACCGAGGGGTTTGTGTTACAGTTCATGCTAGGACACCCTCTGGCCATCCCTCCAGAATGACAGGCTATGAAATTCAGAGCTTTGAGAGAAAAGCAGAGGTAAGATGAGCCATCAGAACATGAATTAATACCTCTCCACACGGCTGAATACAGCCAGCCCTGGTGCTGTTCCTCTGACCAGACTGTGCATGACCTGCTCTGTGCTGAAAGAGGAGTCACAGCAGTCAGGTATCACCAGTGTCTTTCCCAGCACCCAGGGACATCCCCAGGGTGACAGGAAAGCTCCCCTGTAATTATACCACAGTGAGAAACCAGAGATCTGCTGGGTTGTCTCCTTTCCAGTGCTCCCAAGGCCTCAGTTCAGTGCTAAAGCACCACTGACAAACTTGCACCATCTTCCTCTTTGAAAGCCAGGAATTTTCCAGACTCTTGGTGCTGGGATAAGGGTCCTTCAGGGAAAGGGATCAAGCCTTGTCCAGGTCCTCGTTCTGAGCAAGTCACTCAGAATGGTGAATCATCATTTAAACCCTACTGACTGATAGGGTGACAGGCACAGGCTCTGCTTTTGCCCTGAGCCTTGGGGATCCTCCCCAAGCATCCCCTTGGCACAGGGCAGAGACTGTGCCCAAAAGTTCCTGCATTTCAAACTGTTATCAGAAGAAAGAATATCAACAGATAAGGAGTAGGGAGAGGAGGATTAGCCTAGCAAAGACCATGAATACAAGGCAGACAAGAATGGTTGAAGATTTCAGTTTTCCTGTGCTTGCAGTGGGCAGAGTGACCTATAATAGCTCTGGCCACTCTTGTTCCATAGGGTTTCATCATCAGGGAAAAGTCTCCTGCCAGGCTGTTCTCTCCTCTTTTACAGTGCTTCCCTACCTGGCTTCAAAACTTAAAAGAGCTGCCAGTTCTTATGATTTTATCACAGTTGTCCCATGTTGTTGTTGTTTTCTAAACTGAAATATAAACTGAAGGCAAACTATACACAGGAATCTCAGGTTTCATTTAACAGCAATAATAACATTTAATATTTTCAGATGTCAGAAATGCTAAAAAATATTATAAAGATTAAAAATTAAGTATAAGACACAGAAACCCAAACTTTTAAAAAATAAGAACAAGAGTGTTCATATCCCAAACATTTTTTTTCCAAATAAAATAATTTTCCCCCACCAGGTGGGAATAAAAGGGGATGAAGCTTGAGTCAGTGCTGACTGTCTGGGTTACTAATACTGAATTTTACAGTTAATTTTACAAATAAAATCTGATTAGTCTAACAAGGTTGAATCACCTCCTATACAAGGAGGAGGGATGATTCTAAAACTTGTTTATTGTTCTAATCCCTTCCACAAACGCCCTCAGATTAACTGAAAATTAATTCTGCTTCATTTTTGCTACTGTTTGCACAGCACTAAGAGAACATCAGACACTTTACAAACGCTGGAGGCTGACTTAAATAACTGAAATACGAGCACATGACCTTTATATGAAGGGTGGAAGCTGAGCATTCTTTAATTATGTTCTCTGACTGGTCCCAGGCTGTACCTTTTGCTAGGCTGAATAGCATTAGAGGCACAAAAACCTGCTTTGTGCAGCACTGGCACCAGAGGAAGGCAGGCAGGTCCAGGCCCACAATGGCTTTGCTGTTCCCTCCAGGACAGCTGGTGTCTTCTCCAGCAAAATGCTTAAATGCCATCGATTCCTTGCGTGTGTCTCTCACACAAATGCATCACTCAGATTACATCACCTGAGGGACTCTTTCAAAGAGTTTATTTACTGCAGCCCCACAAGGGCACTGTGAACCTTCAGATGAGGACACAGAATTGGAAAAGGCACCACCAAGACACGACCTTCCAGGGAGGACCCGACACTCCCAGCCTCAAATTCAGGCAGTGATATCCCAAAGTGAGAAAGTGGAAACAGGACCAGGTGCAGAGAGAGGGTTCACACTTTGGTCTAGACATAGGGGCCACTAAGGAGTCTGGAATTTTATTTTTTTATCTATTTAGTTAATAAGAGCCACTGAAGAGGTGCATTTGCAAACCACCACAAGTCCTGAATCCCTTCAGCTCTGCCAGTCACTATTTCAGTGCATAACATCCAGAGGAGAAAACACAAAACTGCTCAGGTCACAATCAGGCTACCAAAGTGAGACTCAGTCAAAGGAATTCTCATCCAGGAGATGCCTGAATGAGGCTCTGTTACAGCCTCAGGGTGGTATTTATTGAGGATGGAGTGCTTACAGTGTTCCATTTGCCTGTTAAGCAGTTATTCACTAATATGTGAATGACAGACTTTTAATGACAAAGGAATATTGGAAGCACGTGAAATCCATCATTCCCAGGATACCTGTGCAACTTTGCCTTTAATCTCCTCCAATCTATGCAGAGTGAAAAAGTGAAAGACAAATACTTGAATTCATGAGTCTGGACCCCACTGGGGTGAGGAGACGGCACCCATGCCTCTCAAGTCCTATTAATTAATGCTCCATGGAGTGTCCCATGTCCACCTGTTTTCCTCTAGCTGCATGCCCCCCCCCTTCCAGCAGCTCCCAACAGCCAGGCAAAAATCACCAGCCTCAGTTTGATCCCTCAAATCCAGCAATTTCCTTTTACTAAAGCCAAAATCAACCTTTTCACCCTCCCACCTTGTTTTGAAAGGTGCTCACAGGCAGGTTCATGGTGAAAAGACAGAAAGCAAAACCAAGCAAACAAAAAGGAGAATAACACAGAGCTGCTTTCATTCTCACCTGCTGTCTCTCAGAATAATCTTCTCAGGTGAGGCCTCTCCTGACACAGGGAAGTTGCAATAATTGTATCTCTTAACCCAAAACATACACCGCCTTTTAAGAAAAGAGCATCACACATAAAAACAGCAAAAGAGAAGCTCCCTGCAGCCTCCTCACTTTATATAGATTCTGAGGGCACTGAAAAGGAAACACAAAGCACCTGGGAAGTCTTTAAAAATCACAGCTGCAGGAAACCTCCTCGCATGAATGATCTGTAAAGGTCTGACTCTGCAGAAAAACAAAAGTGGTTTCAGCTGTGTTTTAAGGCAAGTCACAAGCTTGAACAGGGGTTGTTGCTGCATGGCAATTTCGGTTTTTCCGTGGTGAACAGGATGGGCCTTTTGCAGTAGAGGAACAAGTCCGAACATCTTTCAGGATTTGTCTAAATTAGCACATGGCAATACAGTATGTGTCCCCTCCACACCCTCTGCTCCTTCTCTCTTGATAAAATTAATGAGATAATCAATTGCAATTACTCAGATTACAATTAATAAAGACAAAGGAGCAGCTGGGAGTTTTCTGTGGCAAGTGACTGATAGGAGGTAGCACTGCAGCCTCTCTCCTGCTTCCAGGCAATTTGAGAAGTGGATGCTCCATCCCTGGAAGTGTCCAAGGGCAGGTTGGCTGGAGCTCTGAGCAACCTGGGACAGTGGAAGGTGTCCCTGCCCATGGCATGGGTTTGGAATGTGATGATCTTTAAGGTTCCTTTCAACCCAAACCATTCCATGTTTCCTTGTTTCTATCATAATGGGCCATCAAACATCACTTATAAAAGACCTGAATTGGTTGTGCTTGATAAAGTATTTGTTCTGTAACCTTCCAGAACTGCTAGCGAAATCTCTCCCTTGTCTGAGAACTTGAACCCCTGCTATGGCTCTAAGCAATGGCTCAAATCCTCTGTTCCAGATCTGCTCCAGAGGGAGCTGTTTTCACTCTCTTGTTCTGTTCTTCCTTCTGTGCTTCACAGCCACCCTTTATGTTTCCACATCCTTTCCCAGATTGTCTCCTTTAGAGTATCTTCCTCTCATTTCATCTGCTGCTTCTCCACACAACCACCTTACACACAACCTGGAAAATTTCCTGTCTTTCAGCCAAAATTTACTTGCTCCTCTGTTTGCCTCCATCATCTCTGTTGCTTCAAGCCCTTCACTGTCCAGCTCTCACCCTCTCCCACTCGCTCTGCAGTGCCTGTGGAACTGAAATATTTGATTCTGAGATGAAGGGAACTCCACAGTTCAAGGCACCTGGGAGCTGCTTCAGTCAGACGAGGGCAGTGTAACAAAACAGGTTGGAACCCAGAGTCACTTCCCTGCTCCTCCTCCCAGTGCAGCTATTGGTTGGTATTCTGAAATTATCTAGGCTGGAAATAAATAAACTAAAAAATTAAAAGGGAAAGGAAGAGGAGATTTATGCCAACTCATCTCAGAGTTTACAACAAGGCCAGTGACACATCTGCAGGGGAGACAAATGCAGTGGCCAGGAAATGACCAGCCAAGGACAAGGAGGATTTCTGAGGCAGAACTTCTCTGCCAAAGGAAATGTGTTCCTGCAGCCCAAGATCTCTGTGTTTGTTTTTAGTCCTGAAATTTGGAATTGGATCGATCTGCCCCCTACTGCACATTAGAGTTTCTTTGTGTGCACATCACTCTTTTATTTGAACCTCTGACCCCTTTCCCTAAGTCTTCCCAAACTAATTGCCACAAGTCCTTGGAGCAGTAATTTCTTTCTTTGAATAGGCAAGTGTCAAAAATGACAATTCCTGCCTCAGTGTAGGGATGGAAGCCAGTCTCTAGCCCATGGTAAATGTAACATATTTAGTGAACTTCCTTGGGGAAGAGAGGGAGATGGTCAAATATAACAGAGCAATCTTTGCCAACATAGAAGGAAAGTCATGCATATTAGGATATTTAAGTTTTGAAAGAGCTCATTTATGACTAAGAGCTCATTTTCAGTGCAGTACTCCAAGAAGCAGCCATGGGATTCCCATTGGTGGTAATACAAAAATTGCAGCTAATTTCATGGGGAGCATTCTTATTCACCAGGTTAATTCATGCTGAGGATATTTAATTCTGCCAGTCTAGTTCTCAAGTGGCTTATTCTACAGAGAAGGAACTGAAAAAAAGCCAAGAAGTGCCTTCAAAAGCAGTGATTAACTGGAATACAAACTACAGAGAATGGTAAAACTCATCTAGAAATTCTGCAGTGGACTAAAGTTGGATTAGCAGGGTCCATCCATGAGGATCTGGTGTTTAGGCTGAGATTATAGGCTGGACTTTAGCAGAAGCCCCAGTCACAGTCCCCACAGACATGACTTTAATTCTATAATTGAGCAAAATCACTTTCTTCCCCTTTCTCCCTCTTGCTTCTTCACCCAGACCCGTGCTTCCAAATTCAGTTCCAAGCCAGAGAAGCAACCAGTGCTCCAGTTTTTAGCAGTTGCTTGATCAGTTTATCTTAATGTCAAACTCCATCTCAGCATGTTGTATTTTTCCACGCCAGCAACTACCAAATGCTGGAATTCAAATACTTAACATATAAAATGTGTAGGATTAATACTAACATAACTTAGAAATTAAATAATGATGTGGTCGTTAATCAGAGGAATTTTTACCTCACAGTTTACCCACAGGCAGAAAAGTTGTATTGGTAAATTACATATAGGCAATCTATGAGCAATATCTCCTCTGTGAACTATTGATTTGGGATTATTTCTCCATCATTTGCCAGGTGGTGGCCTGTCTCCAAAGGCTGCCCAACACCTCAGCAGTTGCCAGGGAGCAGCTCCAGAGCTCAGGGAGTGCAGCCCTGGCCACTGTTCACCTGCACACTGACACGGTTTGGGGTTTATGCACATTTATGCAGTTTGTGTGCTTTCAAAAGCAGAATTATTGATTGAATTCTGTTTGGTCTGCAGATTGTGTCCGGGGTAGGTACATCAAAGGAGTAGAAATGAACATGGTTTGGATGCAAAATCCTAAAGTGACGCAGAAACTACTAAACCTTCCAACTTCTGTGCAAGTGAAGAAATACCAGAATTTGCACTCCTCTTTGGCTTCAACTGCTTTAAGCTGAACAAGAATATAGTATTTCCCTGGAATTCCTGGGAGGGAGGTTGTGCTCCTGATCTTTCCTACCACTCCCTTGGGGCTTTCTTGAATTGTGCTCAGTCAGTTCCTGAATAAGAAACTCCAGTGGTGGAGCAGGGAGGAGATTCCTTCCCTCATTTGCAGGCACTCCTTTATACTTCCAGTCTGTGCTTATTTTATTTTCATAAAACCCTGGCATTGCTGACTGATGCTCCACTTTTGGCCTCCTGTGGACCTAGAAGTGTTTTCTCCAGAATTTGCCACTGTTTTGACAGTGAACCTCTGCAAACTGCTCTTGGGGCATGGCTGTCAATACAAGTTTTTACTCCCACTCTGCAGCAGTAGGTCTATCAAGATTAAAATACTATATTCGATTCTCTACAGAAATGTAATTAAATAAATTGTTAACAATAGTGCAAATATGAAATTGTCACAATAAAGCGGTGCTGTATCTCTGCCTGTACCCTAAAGTAGGATGTTAATCTAAAAAAAAGAAGAAAATAAGAAAAGTGTAGCATCCAAAAATTATTTCAAAAGCCTGACTCAGGTTAGGATAGAATACCAAAAGGGGGAATTAGTCCCAAATGCAAGTGTCCTAAACTACTTTTATTGGCCAAGACCCCACTGTACAATATGCAGTATTGTGAGGGCAATTCAGCTTACCCTGACACAGAAGCTTAGCTCACACAAAGTCACCAACAAGTCAGGAAACTAAATTTAGGCATCTTTACCTGGAATAATGCCCAACCCCTGTCATTCTGTCTGTCTCTCAATGGCCTTTCCAAAAAACCCCTCTTCCCCAGTCATGAAATTTGCCATGAAGATCTCACACGTGTTGAGTTGAAAGGTGGGATTCTGTTTTCTAAAACCCAATCCCATTCCCTGAAAATGCCAGACAAACTAAACCAGTACTGAGACAGACAGAAAACAAAACCAGCAACAGAAATACCCCAAACTGATGTGTTTTTAGTTAGAATGCCACCCCCATTCTTCTGGCTGAAGACCCTTCCCTTTGTTCAGATCTGGAGCAATCCCCGATGGGATGCAAAGGGCAGCAGTGTGGAGGCAGGGGAGGAGGTGGAGAAATGTAAATCCCCCCTTTAACCCTCTCTTGGGAGGGGAAGGGGCTGTGTAGGTTGAAGCAGGAAGCAGGATTTATCACCTCAACTAAAATTCCATTAACCATTAACCAAAGGGAGAATCCAGGCTGTAGGGGCTCTCCAGAGCCACAAAAAGAGGGAAAACATGGGCCCCATCACAGTTGCCTTCCAAAGGGCATGGATATGGCTCCACACAGAGCTGGGTAGAACTGAGAAAAAGAATGGCATTTTGTAAAGTTTTTAGCTTTTTTCTTCCCCTAATATTTCTATGTTATGATATATTTATAGTTAGTATTTGCAGTTATTTTTATAGCTAGCCTGCAGTTTAAGATAACATGCTTTACTCATGCTTCAGAGGTTATAAACTATGCTATTTGTTCTCCCAGTTGTGACCAGAAGATTGAGCAACACAGAAGGAGAGGAAGAAAAATGGAGCAGCTCCAAGAACCCCGATGCCAATGGTCCAAATGAATGTAATAAAATACAGCAGGATATCTCCAAGCTTTCTTCTTACCCATTCTCCCACGCATCAATTTCGATTAAAATACGGGGAGAAGCAACACTGGATGGATTTCCCATCTTCTGGAGGGAGAGCACTGCCTGTAGAGCACTTCTGGATGAAAGATGCTGACAAGTCCTGCTAATCAATAACTGCTCGTTGGCCACCTTGGAGAGATGCAAACACCACAGTACTGCTGTGTATAACACACCTTGTCAGGCCAAGTGTAGCCAAATTTCTTCCCAAATTTCTTCAGTCCCCACCCACCCCCTTTTTTTTTTCTTAATTTTTTTTTTTTTTTTGCTAGAAGGCCTAGCAGTTCCTTGTTTGTATAAAAGATAATCTGCCTTTCACGCCTTGGTGTCTGTATCCTGTGTTTATCATGCTTCTCCTCACAAAGCCAGGCAGGCAATTACTCTCTGCTCCCCATTTAACAGCTGAGAGAAGGAATCCAAAGAAGAATGAGGTGAAGTCTTGTGAAACCAAAATCTAATCCAAATTTTTAGCACCACTGAAGCCCCTCCAGGCCCCATCAGCTGCCAGCTATGCCTCTGTAGTTCTTTGCTGTGTGACCTTGAGCCTCTGGTCATGAGGAAATGCAGAGGTCCCCTGCCAGTTCCATCCGTCCCAACAACTTCTTCCTGGGCCAGATTGAGTTTTTGCAGATAATCTGATCCGGGTCAGTGAGGTGGGAAATGCCAGCTGTGACATGGACAGGGACAAAGACTTCAGCCCACCTGCCATGGGATTTGTGGCTGTAACTTGAATGTGGATTTTCCCTGTGCCAGGGTGGTGGTTACTCCACAGGTATAAGGAGTTCTCATTCTCTTATCAGTGACCTTTCTCAGGACATCTTTATCCTCATCTCTCATGTTTCTTTCCTTTGGATTCCTGCAGAATCCAGAAGATTCCAGTTTCCTGCAGAAATGAAGACAAGCAGTGAGGAGATGAGGAAACTTAGGCCAGACCTTATACCCTTACATGGGAGTACTTTGGCCCTCACACCCAGTCCTGGAGGTGTCTCAAACACACAATCCCATGTTTTCCAATGATATTTGTGCAGTCCATTTGCACAATTTATCTCCTGGTAACAACTTTACTTTGTTTGAAAAGTGCATTAAATCTGTTCCCTGTAACTTGAACTGCTGAGAGTCCCAAAACCCGGCACGTGATGGGCACAGTTGACTGGCAACGTGCCTGAGAGGAACAGAGCTGTTGTGCAAGTACTAATTATAAGATTATAAAATAAAAGCCCTTTAATAGCAGAGCAACCCAATGGAAATGTCACTGTTCAAACTTTTGATTTATTCATATGACGAGGCACGAAAGGGCACCTTCAACTCAGTTTTATGTTTAACTGTTATCGTGTTGTGGTAATTCCTCAGGCAGCCAGACAGATATGAAAAACATGTTCTCTTCCTTATGGCTGATGGTGAAATTGTGTGCTCTAACAACAGCCCACAAACGAAATTACTGTATTGAATGTGTAAGATAATATGCAAAATAATTTAATTATAATGAGGTTTTTGATTGACTTTAAGCCTAAACCAGGCTGCTAGGTGTTTTGCCTTCTTAATTAAATTAATTTGGACAGAAAACTGATCAGAAAGAAAAGTTCTGGAGAGAATATTGCTAAAACAAGATCCGCTGGTATCCTAAAAAAATATAAAGGAATAGATAAAGGAATAGATAAAGGAATAGATAAAGGAATAGATAAAGGAAATACGGAGAAATGGATTTGTTATTCTCCCTGAGACTCAGGTTTGGTTTTCCTGCTATTGCATTCCACAGATATGTCCTTGCACCAAGCTCTGCACAGAGCCCCTCTCCAGGCCTTTGGTACTCTCTTCTCTTGTCTTCAAATTTATGCTCTCTTGGCTCCATTGATTCTTGGGCTGTTCTGCACAGGGCCAGGAGCTGGACTCAATAAACCTTGTGATTCCCTCCCAGCTCAGAATATTCTGTGATCCTGTGAAAGGCAGATCATTGAGTATTGTCCATTGCTTATGGGAGGCTCAGCCAACTCCAGTTGCTCAGGCCTTGGGCCACTGAGTTTTCAGAATCTCCACCCTACAGTGTCTCTGGGCCTCAGTCTGACCAGATCCATGCTGATATTGCCTTTTTCTGGTACCTTCTCAGAGATGCCAGTGTTTCAGGTGTGCCAAATTTCTCTTGCCCTGTCACCCTGCCCTTCTGAGAAGAGTGTGGCTCCATCTTCTGCAGCCTCCCGTGAGCTAGGCCTAGCTAGGCCCAGGCAGCAATAAATTCCTTTGGGCCGGGGATTTTTAATTCTCCTGCAGTTTGAACAGTCCCAGCTCACCCTGATTCCTCTTGTACACCCTGTGCTTCAGCCCACTGCCCATTTCAGTGGCCCTGTGCAGGACTTTCTCCTGAAGGTCTGTGCCTTGTACTGTGTCCAAGCTGGACACAGCACGCAAGACGTGGCCTCACTCGTGCTGAGGCATTTGCCATGGTCCTTCTAAACAGCAGCCCAGAGCACTGACTGCTTCCACAGTGGGAACTTTTATTCCTCTCTGTGCTGTTGTCTCGGTCATTAATAAAGGCATAAACCACTCCTGGTCCCAGTATTGATCCCCCAGACTGTTGGTAACTGGTCACCACTGGACTTTGGGTCACCAACAGGTTACACACAATGCTCCGAGCCCAGCAGGGCAGGCAGTTTTCCACCCACCTTATCATCCATTCATTCAGTCTGAATCTCACCAGTTTGGCAATAAAGATATTGAAAAAAACACAGTGAAAAGCTTTGCTGGAGTTTAGGAATAGATGTTCACTTCTTTCCCTTTGTACAGAGCTTGTCACGCCATCACTGGAAGTGTTCAGGCTGGCAGGGCACAATTACCCTGGGTAAATCCATCTTGGCTCTTCCAAATCAACTTCCTGTCCTTCCTGTGTCTGGAAATGGTTTTTAAGAGGATTTGTTGTTTGACATCCTCAGGAACTGAGCTGGGGCTGACCATCCTTTAA
This sequence comes from Petroica traversi, assembly GCA_025920805.1. Taxonomy (NCBI): domain Eukaryota; kingdom Metazoa; phylum Chordata; class Aves; order Passeriformes; family Petroicidae; genus Petroica; species Petroica traversi. The sequence continues at coordinate 3,196,704 of JAHLSL010000075.1, read as the reverse complement.
CTCCCCAGATCCTCCTTGTCCTTCCTGAGGATGGGTGGTTTATTTTTATTTTTTTTTCCAGCTATTGGGATCCTCACTATGACAAATGAGAGAGAGTGGCCTTGCAGTGACAGAGGCCACTTTCCCAGCTCCCTACATGCCTCCCATGGAGTTGTCTGTGGCTTATTAGCCCAAACTCTCACTAATTCTGTGCTTTCTGTGTGTTGTTTTGCTCCCACAGGCTCTGCTAAGGGGCTCAGACCCCTGAGGGGCCAGAGGAACAGCCTGAGGAGTGAAAAACCAGGCAAAAAAGACACTGAGAACCTCAGCTTATTTTTTATTAGGCCCAGTGTCCTCAGCCCCAGACCAGCACCTTCCTTAGCCTTCATTTCACTGCAAAATGTACTTAAAGGAAGAGCTCTTGTCCCTCACATCTTTTGCTGGAGTGAAGTCCAGCTGAGGTTTGGTTTTCCCAACCATATCCTACATTCTCTGCAGTGCCTTGGGGCACCAGCCAGGTAGCCTGTTCCTGATTTCTTCTTCTGTGTACTCCTTTTTTTCTCCTGGGATCTTTGAATTGAACCACCATACTAAGAATTGAGATACTGTACTAAGAGCTTTAAAATATTTTACACTAGCACCCCTGGAAAAATCACACAGTCAACAGACCTTTTTCATCTCAAGTTCCAGCAGAAGTTTTCTAACTTTTTTCCCCTTCCATTACTGATTACCTCCCATCTTAATTTAATTATATTATTTTTAGCTCATGTCTTCATTTTCTTTAAGCCTGTTAATATCACCTCTCCCCTCAATGTTTTGCTCCAAATAAATCCTTGTATAATTGCATTGCCTTTATTTGGTTATCCCTGGGGTTCATTTCATCTGGTTCCTGACAATATTAATTTACTACATTTAACTGCATACATCAGCATTAATACACTCATATTTTTAAAAGCTTGTGGTGTTATCCAGTCTGATAAGTCTTTACCAGCTGTTTTCTTACCATATGATTATTATTCTTCAGTATAGTTCCGTTCCTCGTGTAACCTTTGTATTTTGGCCTTAGAATCCTAGAGCATTTCTGAACATGTCACTGAATGCAGCTTTTGGGGGAAGCAGGAAGATAAAGTCCAACCTTTTCTTCCCAAAATTTCACTTCCCTGTTTCCTCATTCACACCCATAAAATGAAGCAGAATCTCTCCTTCCTCTGTGGCCTACAGTTATTATTCTGATGCTTGTGATTCATTCTGTTACTCATGCATGTGTATTTGAAATGCAAATATATTAATCTTATAAAAACTGTTGCTTGATAATTTAAGGACTTATGGCCAAACAAAGGATCCACAACAATAGGAGTGGTAATAGGCACTCTGCTTCAAGCATACAGCTTTATTTCCAAAGAATCATAAATAGTATATGGAACAGGAAAAGAAAAACTGAATAATGAATGAGAAGGTTCACACTTCTTGCTGTCATTTTGATAATTAATTTTTATTTGCCATCAGGAGTTAGGTGGAGTCAAACCCACATACTTTCATCCTTTCAATTTTCTTTCTGGTATTAAATATATTATGTATATTTATGTAGAAAATCACTTTCACTAAATAATATTGAGCAATTAGAATAACAAAAACTTTTACACTAAACTCACTTTTTTTCCCTTCAGAAATGTGGATGGATCTATGTGTCTACTTCAGTATCCATCTAGAATTCAAATATGCAAGTATTTTGTCTTCCCTATAGCAGTTTTTCTCACTCAGTAAAACAACTGACTTAATTTTTTTTCAATAGCTTTCCAGTTTCAGTTTTTAAAACCTTTTGCACATTAGGTAAATCTTAGTACTAGTAAGTCAAACAAACAAGAAATAAATTTTAGTAAGAAAAAAATGGAGGAAATCCCATGAAGTTTATTTCAATATTTAGGAATAAACTAAAGGATATTAAAAAGATTACATTTCTCCTATTTTAAATTATCTTATTGGGTTTTGAATTAAATTGGACTTTCTGAAGTCCCTTTTCTGAGAGCTAAACCAATCTTAATGATTTTGACCAGAAAACAAAGGGGAGGAGGGAAAACATGCAGTAAACTGAAGTTCTTAACTTTGTAAATTATATTCCACCTTGTAGCACTTAAGACTCTTTCCTGAGAGTACTTAAATCTGCTAAGTAGCCTGATTTTTTTTATTGTTGGTGGCGTTTTGTTTTTGTTTTTTTGTTTTTTTTTTTTGTTATGGCTTTAATTAAGCTGTGCCCCAGCTCATTAGTCACAGAGTCTCAGAAATGAGTGAGATATTCCAGTCCCACTCCTAGCCCAGAAGGGTCTGGATAAATTTGGGAAGTGGGACCAAGAGAACCTCATGAGGTGCAACAAGGCCAAGCTCTGCACCTGGGATGGGGCATTCACAGAATCACTGAATCACAGGATCATCAAGGCTGGAAGGCACCTTCAAGACCACCCAGTCCCACCAACAACCCCATAATCTCCCCTAAACCTTGTCCCAAAATGCCACATCCAGAGCCTCATGAACATTTCAGCAGTGATTCACTTTGTCTTTAACAGGGATTTTGTACTGAGCACCTCAGATTTTTGCATAAATTCAACACTTGAAAGGCAACATCCACCAGTCTGGAGTACAGCACTTATCCCAAGCTTCACATAACCCGTGCCAGCAAGATCCCACCGTGCCAGGAATTCCCAGTCTGAGGAATGTCTGGGGCCTTATCTATGCAGAAAAAGAATTCCTGAGGCTGGAAAGCAGAGGTCTCTGCAGGCTCACTTGATTGCCCCTGGCGTTACCACCCAGCACACCCCACCCAGCACAGAGGGGTTGTCCCGGTGGAGCCCCTCGGGGGCAGCACCCCCAGCAAGGGACCTTGAGAAATTTCAGCTCTCCAAGCCAACAGCCACGTTGCAGGTATTAACTGTACTTCACCTGTGTCGCAATCAAGGGTAAAAATGTGCCTTTGCAATCCTAAACTTGTGCTTTTAGGCAAGATGTTCCACCAGATTAAGTGCAGGAGGAAAGGGTCAGTTATAAACTATGCATGCTTGTCCTCACTGAGCTATGTAAGGTCAGCCTTTGCTGATAAGGATGAAGATATACTGTATTCCTTTAAAAATGGGGTGCCTTATGAAGAAATAAACTGGATTTCAAAGGGGCTGGCTGTTGCCATTTGTTTTCAATGCATTTGTTGCTGTCATTTCAGCACAGCCTATGACTTGCTGAGAGATCACTGCTGCTATACAGCTGATCATAGAAATAATCTGTAAGATTTAATATCAAAATGTTGTTGCATAATGACAAAAGTGGACTTGGCAGAAGTTCACACCAAAATGCAAGTGAAGAGGGTTTTGAAACCCTTTCTCATGCTGACATCACACTGAGAGAGAAGGTTTCCCCCTTTCTCTTGTGTTGATAGGCAGGATTTCATTATGGAATTACATTTTTAGAGGGGCCAGAAAGGAGCAATGGTCTTGTAAATTTAAGATCAGGAAAACATGACAGGATGAGAAAGAGGGGTTAAAAGAGGAGGAAACTGGACAATTCTATGTTGGTTTTGCTGGGAAAGCAAAAGGTGGATGTGGGTCACACAAACAGGCACACACAGAAATGAGGGAGGCATTCAGGCCAGCAAGTAGCTCATGTCCACATTCAGACAACTCCTGCCAGCACCTCTCAGCCTCTGTTAACATGACCAAAACAGCTCCTTTCCAAGGGATGTTTGACACTGAAAACCCCAAAAACCAAGGTGATGCAGGCACCAGTGGTACCACATTGTCCTGGCATCTCACACCCCAGACAAAATTGTCTGAGGAAACCCTCTACAAGAGGGTGTCCTGCAACCTTGTGTTTAGTAGAATAGGTAAGACAGGCACAAAAGAGCTCACATCAGCTTTAGACTCACTAACCCACATAAAAAAACCAAATACACTCAAAAACCAAACAAAAAGTCCCAGCCAAAACCAAGGACAAAATCTATCACGGGACACAAAATAACTGTCTGTTTGTTTCTCACGTAGCTTTACTGGAACAAGTCTTTCAAGTCATCTTGTGGCAGACTGTTTTATGCAATACCCCATTAAAAATTTTTCATCTTGTTTTTTCCTTAGTTGCTGCACTCCCAGCATGAAAAGCCTGTTCCAGCTGCCTGTCCCTCTGATGCTGATAGGACCAGACTGCCTCCCCAGGATTGTATCTGTCCATCAGCCAACCTCTGCAAAATGTGGAAGATTTTTTGTAGTCAATTCTTTATGTCTTCCTTCTCTCAAACCATCCTGCAGGAGCCTGTTCCCTAATTCCACTCTTGTGTATTGTTTTGAGGTCCTAATTTCACTCTTGTATGGTTGCTTTGAGGTCAGATGGTCTGGGACAAAACTGAACAGAGGGCACGTTTGATGCAGGAAGTGTCAGAGTCAGCAGGGCTCTTCCCTGACAAAAATATTTAATTTGTCCCTGCAGGATCCTGAAAGCTGTATTTCTTTTATTTCTTTCTTTTTTTTTTTTTTTTTGGTTAGTGGTATCCTCCATGGAGTCTGTGAAAGGCAGCATGACGAGATGGACCATCCATAAATGTCCATGGGGAAAAAGAGGAATTTGCCTCTTTATCCTGAGGAACTGGGCTTTAAAACAGACAACTTCTTGAAAAATAAACCAGGTTGCATATGAGTGTTCCCTTCAGGAGAGCTGTGGGTCTCTACCCGCAGAACAGCACCTGTGAGGAGAAAAATATTAAGAATCTCTTAATTAAAACAAGGATCATAATGTACCTGAGCTTTCCCAGGCATTTCTGTAATTCTTAACTCAGACCTGAGTAAATGTCTAACTGGCACCAGGTGCTGACATTCCTGAAGAACATGGAAAAGCAAGCCCAAGGATGAATGAGGACTCCAGCTCCATGCTTGTCCTCAGACTGAACACAGCTCTTAATTTCTGGAAATACTTCTCAAAAAGCTTCAGGGACTTCACAGTCTGTGCCTCAGAGCTTTCCTGGGTGCAGCCATAAAAAACATTGGCAAGGGTTTCACACAGGTACAGTGAGTGCTCTGTGTGCACCAGGAAGGAGAACCAGCTCCTTGCTTTGGCGAGGATTTATAGCCCTGAACAGCTCGTCTGTTCTCTTTTGCCAGGCAAGGTTTCAATGGGACACATCAGATATTTGGCAGAGTTCTTTTATGCTCGGTGATGGGAGGAATGGGTTAAAAAGCAGAAGACTGGAGGAGGGTTGTAAATCAGCCCAAGTGACCTTGCAGCTGGAATAACCCTTGATAAGCCTGTGCAAACAGCAGGCCAGAGATCCCCTGGCATGGGCACGAGTTTAACAACATCTGTGTCTCCTCTGGTGTGCTTCTGCTGCGGGGATCCCCTGGTCAGAGAGGTAATGGAAATTAATTTATTACTTGTGATTCAGTCATGAATTTGTGGTTATTTGTGGTTGTTCTGGCTGCCTGCCTGTGCTGACTCACACTCACACCCTCGAGCTGACATAAACCTGCATGGACCACGCAAGGGCAGGGGAAAGCTCTCAATTTCAGGTTTAACTTCCACCTGACTCTAAACCCTTCCATAACACTTCTATTGGCTAAACCAGGCATTTTACACATCTGCCAGGCCTGCCCACCAGCCTTTGAACACACCTGAATCCTCTTTGGTGCAAACTTCTATTACAGGTCTGCTTTTGTTAATGAACAAACACTCCTGGGGAGGATTCCCATCAAAGCCTGTGACATTTCCCAGCACGATTTGCAGCACCGGTGCCATTGCTATACACTGTGCCCCTCGAGAAGATATTTGAGCATGTATTTTATGGTTTTCATTTCTGCTGACCCAGAACTTGTGGGTGGCAGCCAATCACCCTGGGTGGCTCAGCCAGGAGGCTTTTGTGTGTTCCATGAGAAAGCCAGGGGGGAAAATCAAGCTTCTGATCCATAACCCCACTAGACAATAGTCTCAATGGAAGGTAATTTGCAACTGCTCTGCTCCCAGGGGACAGAAATAGTGGCCTGAGAACAGGATGTGCTGTGAGGAGTGTTATGCATAATGAAAAGTGCATTTCGAGCCCTTTCTGGAACACTGTTCCTTCCAGGGACATCAAGGGATGCCCACATTTAGGAGGAAGCTCCAGACAGCTGGAGAGGGTACCCTAAAAAAAGCATCATTGTTTCTGGTGGACACAAAAAAGAAAAAAAAAAAAAAAAAAACCCAAACAAAAAACCAAGAGAGATCTTCAAAAGCAAAAGAGTGAAATCAGGGTGCCTCAACTTTCTTATTTTTGTCCCTAAAGATCCATGTCTTGCATCCTCTGCTCTGCAGTTTCATGCTCTGCAAGCACTTTTCTCTGAAGCTGATCAAGACACTTTTTTGTGTGTCTCAGCAACCCTTTTTTTTCAAAAGCCACAGCAAAAGATCACCTTCTTGTAGGTTTTAAACAAACCTGTGCCCAAGCGTCTAAACTCCTGCTGTTAAGGAAGACTCAATCTTTCAGGCACCTCTGAGAGGGATGCAGTTTTCCTTTTTAGCCTTTTATTATGTTCACTTTCCTTTTATTCAGGCCATGGGAGAGCAATTGGGACATCTCTCTAAAAAAGAGAGCAGTGTTATGGGTGTAACCCCACTACTTCCACTTTTTAGTTTTAGATTTGGGTATACCACAAGCACAAGAGCTGACACATAATTTCAGGGGCGTTTCAGAGGGCTGCTCACCTTCTGCACTGGGTCACTGGATGTGCCCAGGACAAGAGGATTGTCCCTCTCTCACAAGACCAGCAGGCTAAGCTCAGCTGGCTGAAATAATTTCTGCCAGCCTGCTTTCCTCCTGTGGAAGGGAGCAGCTGAAGAAGCTTCTTAGGGATTATTGCTGCTCCTTCTTTGAGGCTGATGGTGATGAATCCATGCAGAAACACCGGCATTCAGCTTCCCTGTCCACATGCAAATGGGGGAAATCCCACCAGAGCCCAAACCTGCTGCTCTTGCCCCGTTCAGAGCCTGACAAACAGCCTGGTCTCCCACCTGGGTAAGAGTCAAGGCTGCAGCTTTTGCAGCCTCATCAAACAGTGCTACAATTTTTGGATTAGGGTGGACTGGTTACACTCAAATTATATAAAATTTACCAACTCTGTGTGCACAGGATGCAGGATTTAAGTCCTTTATTAAGTGTCTGAGTGTTTGAAGGTCAATCAATTTGTGCTGATGAAATGACTCCTCGGCTAATTAGTCACCTTTAGCATATCTAAGGCAAAAATTCCAAGCCTTCTCAGTCAGGGATCAAGCAAGTGCTGAAGTACAGGCACTCTCCTGAATTGTTAGCTCCAAACCTATCTTTCTGGAACATTCATAGAATGCTAAAATCTGGCTATTTTACGAATTCTTTGCCTTAAGGTCTTCTGACAGTTCCCAACATTTAAAGCCTAACTTCCTCTCTGAGACCCAGCTCTGATCCCTGCAAGGATACCCTGAAAAATCGTATTTTCCGTGTGGAATCCCAGTCCTTATTTTGAGTTTGGTCCAGTATTAAAAGACTGTGTGTTGACTAGGCTTTTCCAAAAAAATCTGACTGGTATCAAGATACACAAACTTTATGGGATAACTTTAAATAAGAGGGTTATTTTGTATTTATAAGCTGTAGGGAAAATACATTAAAACCCACCCAAATGCTGCCAACATTTCTGACATGCACTGTGGTGAGGTGTCCACCTTGGCCGTCCTGCTGCTCTTTGAGGGATTTTCAGGTTATCCAACCCACACCCTGGGAATTATTATTTTCCAGGGTCTGAACTTTGTGTTTATCAGCTGACCCTCCCAACTTCGGCACTCCTGATAAACCAGTCTCCCTTGGGAATGGAGAGCTCAGGAAGGGGCAGGGGACTCAAGCACCGAGCTTTTGCATCACTCCTGAGCAGGAATCTGGAGTTACAAACTCTCTCTGCCACTTCAGCCAGTTCAACAAGAGGTGAACTCCTTGTTTTCATACAAGAGGCACCTTGCAGCTGTGTTCAAAGGTGTGGAAATCCTCTTTATCCGGCTGAAGCAGTTCAGTAGAACAAAATTCACAGGGAACTGGGGCAGAGGATTGTTGTTTCTTGAAGATACAAGGGCAGAGAAAAATAAAACAGGTAACAATTTGATTACTGTGTAGTTAATATTAACTGTTGCCACATGTGCATAGATACGAGCAGAAATTACAGAAACAGAGCCATAAATAAAGGGTTAAAATAAAGGAAAATTAAAAGAAAAGAAATCATAATGTGCCTTCCTTAAAATCAAATAGGGGGGGATGATTTTGAAGTAGACTTTAAAAAAACCTGCAGGGAGTGGAAATACAACTGCCCTGCAAGAAATACAACCCAGTTGATTCAGATTCTTGTTATCTGTTAGGCAGCAATGTAACAGCAAAAAAAAAAGAAAAAAGTGGCAAAATAAAATCAAATGCCTGACTACAGACACATCTTCATAACATTACCTATCAGTTGGTCAACCTCTGTTACCTGACTTTATTATACCACCCATTCTTTATTTTTTCCTTCAAATCCTGCCCACACAGACAGCAAGATAATCAGCATTTTGCAAAGACTGACCTGACCAATTAATGATAGTGGTATAAGATCTAAAGCGCAGACTTTTTCAGCTTTGGATATTTGTGGAAATACTAATTTCTTAAAACCATTCTCTACAGTGCCCATGCAATGTTGTCAAGTGGTTTTTATTGCACCTGCCCTTTGAGCAGTTTCATGTACAGCAGGGTGCAGATGCCAGCCCTAGCTGGTATTTATGAGGACTGTTGCTGTTGTCCACACAGAAATATTTAAGAAAACAAGCCCATCACCAGCAGAAACTTGTATCAGCCAGCTTGTACTCCTTTCCCAGGATGGGTTCAAATTACCTCCTGAAAATTACTCACCTGGTGCTTGTACAGGAGTCTGATGATCAATGTCCAACCAATCCCAGAGAAAACAAACACTTCCAGCTAACTTCTTTTAGCTTCATGTGAAGCTTTGATGTATTTCAGTGTGGTTGGGCTTTGATAACAAAAGAAATACAGAAGTCCGAAGAAAAATTTGGTAATCAATCTGGTTAACCTAGCACAGGAATTTCCTCTTAGAAAATTTATTTGCTTAATTATAAAGCATTGACAATTAGGTAGAGGTTGAATTAAAGCATCAATCTTTCACCTCTTAGAGGAAAACTGTAATGCCACAGCTCTTGTTGTTGACCAGAAAGGATCTGTTTTCTTGTGCCACCTTCTCTAAAGAAAATAAGTATTTTGGCTTCATTTGTGCCTTCAAACACAAGGCCTTTTTCCAAACAAATTCTTTCTTAAGGAATTAAAGCAGCCACTGAACCAGAATAAAGTGAGAATCAGACCTAAATTAAGACTGATGAAGTAAGACAAATTTCAGTCATTAACGAGGAAAATGCAGCAAGAGTGACGAGTGTGTGACATCCTACTCCAGGTTAATAATTTTTATACCCAGACATGAGAAAGTGGTAACGGGGATTCAGAAATAATTTCTGAAATCATCGTTATTCCTCTAATTTGAATTATATTCATAGTGCAAACAGTGTTTCGTTGAGCCACTTCAGTTAAAATTAAAAAGAAAGGTAAAGTAAAATAATTGAAAATGTTGGAATCAAAGTGTCAATCAAGTCTTGCCTTAGACACAAAAAAAGTTGTCCTGTCAAAAGTTCTGGACGACACATTTGCCTGCTTCCATGAAAACTGCATAGGCAAACAGCACTTTCTCATAATCACAATTAAATATATTTTGTCTTAAGTGAATATATTTTGTCCTAACTGGCTTGCTGAAGAATATGAACAGATGAAACTGAGCTGCATTTTTCCTCCTTTATAACCTGCCTGATCCAATGAACTGGACCAGTGTTTTGTTGGTGACCAATCAGTGATTTACAGATTTCTGACTTCATCTGCTCCATTTATCACGGAATTAAAACAATGTCCAATTGTTGATAAAAATCAAGTACTTTTATACCTGGTGCAGGAACAGACCATAAAAGCTTGCTGAGTTGCAGGTAAATATAAAGAGGACACTTCATTGTTACCCTTCTATAACAGGTTAATCAACAAGTCTCCAAGCACTTTTACAAATATTTGGTTAAATGTGAATATAGCTGTTCTCCTCCTGACATTGAATACCATTAATTCCCTTTTGCAGAGCAGCAAATGCAGGCAGATGGAAACAAATTTGCTAAAGTTATACAGCAAATCTAGAGCTGAACTAGTACGGAAAGTGGGAAAAAAAACCCCAACCCTTCTCTTTATTATTCAGACAAACAAAAGGCAATTCTTTTCCGATGGGATTTATCTCTGGTTATCTCATGCAGGTATTCAGAAAATTCAGCTGTTCAAAAGGTCTTTTTCATTTTTTCTTACCTCTCTAGCATAGAATTATTACCAAATAAATGAAAAACACTGATCTTTATGGAGCTATAGAAAATAAGGTGGTTTTTTTAAAATATAAGATGGCATGGTTAACATTCAACAGTCTAAAAACATATTATAATAAATGATCAGCTGAGAAAATCTGGCTCCATTAAATCAATGGTAATTTTGTCCAAGATTACATCCAAAACAAAATTTTTGCTTTCTAATTCAGAAAAAAAAAATCTTATTTTTAAGATGTATTGTACTTTGTTTCTTTTCATTTTACCAATAAGTACTTTTCTGTGTGCATCAGGAAGACAAAATATATTTGATTCTAATTAATGCTGAAACACGGTTCCTTCACTGGTTGGTTGAAGCACATAAGAACTGAGTAGTTTTGCAAGTAAAAAAAATTTAAAATAGTAAGTTAAAATGCATTTTTGTCATTTCTTTCTATGAGCACGGTGAGATCATTCTCCATCGAAACTCAAATTTACTGATGCGTTGTGTTGCTTCAGACCAGGCTGGCAGATGAGTAACTAAAACCTGGCTTAATTGGCTGAGCAGCTTGGATTTATGGCTGCTTTGTGCTACAAGTGCAAGACAAAACTAAACCACCAGAGCAATGTGGAAAAAAAAAAAGTCCCAAGAGTCAGGAAAAAAATCATAAAATAAATGAAAGTTGTCATTCAATTTCTGTGCCACAAGAGCAGGGTTATTTTAATGTGGATAGGAGGTCAAATTTGCAGGTCAAATTCTCTTCTGAAATGGGAAAATGCAGCTGTATTTGCATGATACGCCCAGAAAAATCCAACAAAGGGCAAGTATTCGAATTTTTATTCTCTCGTGTTGTATAATAACAGAGGAGAAACCCGCTGAAGCAACATGCACCTGAACTAAAGTGAAGCTCATTCATTACTCCTGTCTTCCCTTTGAGAGACAGCAAATAATTTAATTTTGTAGCTCTAAGACTTTGCCTTCATACCAGTAAAATGAATTGGTAGGAAAAAGGAAAAAAAAAATAATTGAGAACTAAGGAGAGTCCAGGCAATTTCATGGGGTTCCATCTGTGTGGGGCTTCAAACTCTTAAAATATTTTCTGAAAGGCAGGAAAAGAAGTGAGAATGTTCACAAGGGCACACCTTTCTAATCTGCAGGCACATGAGACCCTCTCCTGCTTCCCAGAAAACAGGGGTAATTGGTTTAAGGAGTTGTGTTTTTTTTCAGCAAATTTAGTTAATACCCTAACAAAGGACCACCTTTTTCTTCATTCAGCTGCTGGAATAAAAAAAAAAAAGAAGAAAAATATTATATTTGAAGATGTTTATCTTGATTTTCAACTATACCTGCAGCAGGCAAATTTATGTGTGTGTATTCACAGCAATACCAGCCAGATGCAAATGTACTTCCAAAGTCAACATACATTTAGTTTAAGCTTAGTTATTAAATGACTAATTATGTTCCCAGGTTTGGTGCAGTTTTATGGGTGAGTGGGTACCTGTAGTTTCTGTCAACCACAGAGATCCTTCATGGCACCAAGGGAAGAAAAAAACGCATAGAGGACACCATTATTTGAATATTGGGGTTTTATTTTCCGAGCTGTGAGCTTTAGCACCGAAATTCCCTGGAAATGGCTCTGATTGTAGTTCTATTGGAATGGTAAAAGGAAGTTTTGTGCTGTAATCCCAAAGCGTCAAGGGCAAGCTCACCCCAAGTGTCTGGAATAATAGTTCGGATGTTTGGATTTAGGGAGACTTTATCTCCCACTCCCCCGGAGCTGTGATTAGACACGTGAAACACAGGCAGAAATCACAATACAAGGGAGCACATGGCAAGTTGGGCATTAACTGAATGGGAAATGAGCGGTGTTGACAAAGTGCCCGCAGAAACAAAGGGAGTTATGACAAATGACCTCATTTTGGTTTGGGAAACAGAAGGGCAGGTACCAATCTCTTCACTCTCCTGACCAGTGAAACATCACACACCTGAGTCTGGAGGTTTAGGTTGGGTTTTAGGACAAGGCTCTTCCCCCCGAGGGCTGGGGCACTGCCCAGGCTAAACAGGGAATGGGCTCATTGGACATTTGGACAACGCTCCCAGGGACAGGGTGGGATTTTCGGGGTGTCTGTGCAGGGCCAGGAGCTGGACTGCATGATCCTGATGAGTCTCTTCCAGCTCAGAATATTCTGTGATTCCATAAATGGGCGGGCAGAGCTACCTTATAGAACAGGGCTGAGGAGGGGCCATAGGAAGCCAAAGGTATCCCGTGGTAGCATGAGCGATGTAAGTGATGCCAGACACCTAAAAAGAGCAGTTTCTTCACCAGTTTATTTATTTAGATGCTTAGCCCGTGGCAAGGTTGGCTTGCACGCCTGTAAAGAAACAAAAGAAAACATCCAAACATCGTTTTGCTGCAGTAATGCGGAGGAAGAAGTGCTTTGCTAAACATTTACCTTATTAATAATTTCTGTTATCAATAACGTTTAACTTCTTAATATTCAAACGCTATGAAGGGGTTTGGGGTTATGTTGAAGCTCTCCACACCCTGAATTCTGGGCAGTAACCCCTGGGCTGCCCGGCAAGAGCACATCCCTCTCCAGCAGACACTGCCTGCTCCTCCCAAAACACGCAGCCACTCGGAAAAACCGAGCCCTGCCCCGCTCTCTCCTTTAGAGGATGTTTATAAACCCATTAATAAAACGAATGCTCCGCATCCCGCTCGGCCAAAGGTAGCTCTGCGCGATTTAAAGCGCAATTAGACGCTCACGGAGCCATTTGGGATGAGATAACAGAGCTCAACCCTCGGCCAAGGAGGACAAGCAGAACAGACCGGGCAGCTTCTGCTGCCAAGAGCAGGCGATGACCCCTTCCCCAGCGCTGCCGCTCCGGCTCTCCTGTTCTCTGACCTTTGTCAGCGAGCTGAGTTAACCTCGGGGAATATTAACCCAGGCTGAAAAAACAAAAAAAAAGAAAAAGAGAAAAAAAAAAAAAAAAAGCTTTTACTACTCTAGAGCCCTGCAAGGCCCTTTAGAGCCAGGTACCAGCCAGGAGGGAGGGAATAACTGAGGGAAAGAGGGTGGGAATGCTGTTCCCTGACCAGCTCAGCCCTCTCCGAGAAGAAAAGGTGTTAACAGGGGTAATCAACGAGCTGCTGGCGAATGCCCAGATCTTCAAGGCTGTAACTAAGCAGAGCTCCATTCATTTTGACCCAGCTGCCCTGGATCTCCCCCCCCCAGCAGGTCTGGTGTTGTTTCCTAGCGCACAAAGCAGCGCTGGGTGATAGTAAAGGGTTTAAACTCTCCTGGCAGAGCAGCTCAGCGCGTTTGTTACCTGCTGCCGTGTCCTTCTGCCCAGTTCTGCTTGTGAACACCTGAACTGATGTCATTCCTTACAAGTGGCCACCTACAGATCGACAGGAGCCAGCCTGTATTTTTTATCTCTCTCTCTCCTTATCTTTAGCCATCGTGCGAGACATTTGGACAAATCCAAACTGAGCTCCAGGATATTCTAAACTCCAAGGAAATACAATTTTGAATTGTAAGTTATTAGGTTATGTCTTGAGACAGGAATGAGACACCATCAGTACAAGAGTGCATAATCTCCAAATGACTTTTAAGAAAAAAATACATGAATTTCCAAGGAAGATAAGGATTCAGCTTCTCATGTGGGACAGAATAGTTCTCGAGGGATTTTTTTCTCTAGGCCATGATGCCAAGTAACAATTTTCAGGGCCATTTCCCTCCATTTTGGTAAGGAAACTTGACAGGCACTGGGCTTCAAACTTAAAACATTTCCAAGCTCTGAAGGCCTTAGAATTTATTGCCATAAATTAAAGACAAGGACAAGCCACACAGGTGGGCATAGTAGAGAACCACAGAAGGTGACACTGCATTGTTTTGGTTGTGTCTGGGATGATTTTACCTTTTGCTTCAGATGAAATTTGAGATCAAATTCCTGCAAATTAATCCACACTGGAAAATTACTGAATCTCACTGATTCCTTTTGGGAGCTCGGGAGCCGAAGTAGCCCCCCAAAATGGTGCAGCTTAAAAGCCTAATCTAAAGACATTTTAGAGAATATTCCTCATGTTTTTGTACCAATGGGTCTGAAGATTCATAGTTCTCTCTGAATAAACACATAGACCTGGAAAAACACTGAAGGTACAATCCCAGTGCTTTTGATATGATTCCTTGATGTGCATTTGGAAATATAAAGAGACTCCAGACACTCGCATGCCAAACCTGTGTACTTTGCCTTATCTGCCATCTCCACACAGAGATATTAAACGTAGCATGCAGCAATATTGCAACTAAATCAGAGCTGTTATTAACAGTGAGTGGAATTTCTTCATTTGCCACTTACTTTTCCAGTTCTTCTCTGAAGTTTTTGGATATGAATGGAATTTTAAAAAATGAAATTACTGTGGTGCTCAGCTTTGGCCGAGAAAACCCCACCCTCACTGTAGGTCTGCCTTACAGGTGGTACCACAACTCCCCAGAGCACTGTAAGAAACGCGACCATTGAGATAGCAGTAATTTTCTAGAATTCTCCGTTATTAAATGACCCTTTAAAAGTCCAGAGCAAACGGAAGTCATTTATCCCGGCCGGTGTTTTTACGAGTAATCTTTTATCAGCTGCTGACCTGCCCTGTTCAGGGAAGTGTTGTGACTCCGTATTTGCCTGCAACACCCTGAAACGGAGGCCAATGGCGATTTAAAGCACAGGGCACAGCCACAGCACGCTGGGCTGGAGCAGCGAGAGCCAAACCCGGGGGTTTTACCCGGGGAAGGGGCGCAGCCACCGCCTCCCCGTTCTCTTCCGTGCGGCTCCGCAAACACCTGCGGGAGGAGGAGGGCTGGGGACAGGGGAAGAGGGGATCCCCGGGCCGGGGAAAGGCAGGGCCGCCCGTGTCCCCTCGGGGCCGGGGGTTGCGGTGGCTCGGGGCGGGC
>JAHLSL010000075.1:3132088-3180998 GCA_025920805.1 Petroica traversi | reverse complement strand
CTGGACCTCGAATCTCAATCTCAGCTTCCTGGGTGGGTGGGTGTCTGTGAATTTAAATGAGCATTGTCACACTGAGCCTTTGTGCTAAGACGCCCTGTTTGCCCTAAGTGACAATAATGTTCCCCAGTGCTTTAGAAAGAGCTCAAGGAAGCAGCTTGGATTATTTGCATCTTCTAGGACAATATTAGGTGGGGGAAGAAGCGGACGTTGTGTGTGGCATAGGTCAATGAACTGGGAAAATGGCAAGTTGCAGCTTTTGCCTGCCGGTGTAAGTGTAAAGCCTAAAGACAGGTAGACTAAGATAAATTCTGAGTCAAAGCAGCACTTCATGTGCCTTTTTTTATTTTCATTCTTAAACTGTTAAAATTTATACTGGTTCATAGGACAATCAGCCTAGAGCAAATCTATCATGGTAGCCGAGCCTGAAAATGGAAATAAGTTGGAACTACGTTCCTGGATGTTGATGGAAAAACAAAGCAACACGTTATTCTGGGATGCTGGTCAAAATATTTGTCTTGGAGTTGCCAGTGCCGAAGATGTGGGTTTTTCCTCTTGTGCCAGGGCAGGGCTGGTCCACCCTGAGTAGCTGCAGTGCCACGGTGGTGCCTGTGCTCTGCAGCAGAGCCTCCCCCACGGCTTTGATGTGTGCATCCCAAAACCTGTTTCTGGCAACACGAGCCTCCCCGTGGAGCCCATTCAGACCTCCTGCCAGCAAGATTTGCTTTTGGCTCTTATCTCCACAGACCTCTTAGAAGTGATTTGCAGCTCCTCAGGGACCTGTAGGTCACAGGTTAAAAATCGCTGACCTGGACTGGTACCTAAGTAAGCCTGATTTGTTAATATTTTCCTGCAGTATAGAGACCTAGTGCTGCCTCATTCATATCATATTAATTTTCAGCTCAAATATGGTAAACAAGTGTTCTTGGGAGTTTTATTTCCTTGCCAGTCACTTTCACTGACATAGGCAGACACTTGAATTTTACTGCCAGAAGGTAATAATCAAATATGAAGATGATAAGCAAATAAAACTTCTGCCAGAAATTTATTTGCTTAAGCCATGGAAGAAGGGCAGGGGCAAAACATGGGATGTGGTGTAGTGGAAGTAAGAATCCACAGGCCAAGCTGCTGTTGCTGCAGCTCCTCCTGTGATCTGCTCGTGGGTGCTGTGGTTTGCAGTTGTTGCCTGAACAATGGGGTCCATCTCCTACCAGGCCAGAGCCTCTGGTTCTTCTGTGCTGTTGGCCCTTTCTGTTCCAGGAATGGCTGTTTTTATAGGGTCTTGTGCCACTCACCATCCACTCAGTGAAATGAGGAAAGAGAAAAGAGCATTTCCACCTCCTTCTGTTCCTAACAAAGCACGTGATGTACTTGTGACAAGGCTGAGTTTGAAGTCAATGCCTGTTTTCAGACAGATGATGATAATAATAATAATCACAGATGATTATTTGTAATATGAGTATGGCATCCTATAACTTTTTATAATGCGACTTCTATACTCATATATTTTTAATGCCTCTTTTTTTTTTTTTTTTTTTTGGCACCTGGAAGTAGAATTAATCTTGGTTTCCTGGCCTGGGGAATGCTGTTGTGGGCTTCACTGAGCCACTGCTGATAGTGTTTATCAAGAGGCACTGGTTTTTAACACCTCTTGATAAGTAGTTGTACACTATAATGGTATTTTAGGAGCTAATCTAGAATAGCTTCAAAACTATTTCTTAGGAGCTGTGAGAAGGACAAGATTTTATTTGTGGCAGCCTTTCATGCAAATATTTGCATAGTCTCAGGTAGTTCTCTGGAATACCTGTGATATTACTGCTCAGGCACGTGAGTAGAGCTCACCTGCGTTGAGAAGGTTTGTTGAATGGTCAGGACACTGAGGATCCTGATTTTGATGACTTTGAGATAGTAAATCAATTTGTCTTTGATCCCTGCCAGAGGATAAATTGAATAAATGAAAATAACTTTTTTTAAAATCATCACAATAAAAATACTCAGTGCCACTTCCTGAAGAAGTGTCAAGGAAATCTTGGTAATGAAATGAGATGAAAAAGTCTTATTTAGCTGCTTTCCTTTCTCATTCATAACTGGATTTTTTTTAACCTTTCTATACTTTGTTTGCAGGTCATGATAATTTTTACTACTGATTTTTAAACAGGAATCTTGACTGTGTTTCTTTCCCCTGGTCCAGGTGACAAGGCAGGAACTGTCCTGTGAAATTGCTCTGTGAAAAGATCATAAAAATGAATCTGGAATCACCTCTTTGCTTGTTTTCCCTTTTTTTAAATTTTTTTTTAAAATTTATTTTATTGGCCCACTAACCTTCCCTCAACACCATGGTTATATTGTGTTTATGGTTATGTTGCTGAAACTTC
This sequence comes from Petroica traversi, assembly GCA_025920805.1. NCBI lineage: Eukaryota > Metazoa > Chordata > Aves > Passeriformes > Petroicidae > Petroica > Petroica traversi. The sequence goes on along the minus strand of JAHLSL010000075.1, from coordinate 3,178,626 downwards.
TAGTGGTCATAAAATGGTTGGGAATGTAAAAAAAAATGAAAACATATTTCCTTTCTAGTGTCATCAGTGCCATAATTTGTTGGCTTGCCTTAAGGTTGAGCTTTGCACTGAAATTACCCTTTGCTATCTCAATGAGCTCTGTTGCTTTGCTCTTTTGCTTGATAGAGGGAATAGTTTGGATGTGACGCAGTGTGTCACGTTCATGTAGAGTGGTTGGATGCTTTTATGCTTCCTCCTTCCAGAAAATGAATTTGGTGTCATTCATTCGGTTTTTGATCGCTCTGTTCTCTTACATCTTTCTTGTTTAAATGTAGTTGCCTTTCTGTAGGTCTAACTGTGAAGAATGAGTTTGGTTTTTTTGGTTTTGGGGCTGATTTTCAATTATTGGTAACTACCAGAGCTGACGCTGTTTCTGCTTCAGGAAACAGCACAGAACATGCATTGGAGCAATACGTAAATGCAGGAATTGAGCTGCTGCCAATATAACTCTGGCTTCTTTGGCCAGCTGAATTCCCAGTGTTGAATTAGGGTAACTGGAGGTACTTATTCCATCCTGTTGACCTGGGCATGGAAACAGCCTGTGGGGATCTCTGTGTAAGAGCTTGTGGAAACCAATTAACAATTACCACACTGTGTGTGCTGAGGAAGTGCTGTTATTATTTCTTACACAGAGAGCCAGGGTAAAAGGCAGCAGGTCTGGTGTCATTAACTAAATCCTACTTAGACCTTTAGGGTTTCTTTGACTTTCATTCTGTCCCTTGCCTTTTTGGGATGTTGGCTCCTGGCCAGCAAAGGACACAGGAGGTGTGAGAGAGCTGTAAGCTGATGCTGCTGTCATGAGGGAAAAGCAGTCTCACTTTTTCCCAAAATTCACCAGGTGAGGGCTTTGGGAGCCCGTGGTGGTGAGGACCATGTACAGCTGAGCAGCACAACTCTGTGCTTGCTGTTTACTGCTCAGGGGGCAGAGTGGCTGTCACTGTGGTAGGGAGGGGGACAAGGCTCTGGAGGCCTGGGAGCCTGGAAAGTCTATATTCAATTCAATACATAATTTTCAAATGTAGTACAGACCAACTCTGCTGCAACTTTTACTTGAAGACCTGATTTGCAGAAATCCATAAAAAAAAAACTATTAAAAAACTCCAAAAAGCTATTGGATTGAATTTGTTTTGAATCAATCTAATATTTTTGATTGTTATATTGTTGTTTGGCTGTGTTCCTTTTTTGCTTTCATTTTTGACAAGTTCACTGGAAGTAATGATGTATTTATTTAATCTTAATGACCCATGGCACAACGTTAATATTAACACTGACAAGGAGCTCAGACACTGCAAGTAGCAGTTGCCAGCTGTCAGGCAACACATTTTGCTTTATTCATCACTGAACTGTGTCAGTGCTGGCTTTTTGCTCTTTTTCTCCCCTGTCATTAGAAACAGTGGCTTTATTCCAGTACTTTTGAGTCACACAAGAAAGAACATGCTCTGTGTTGGACCTTCTGTGTTGTTGGAGGTCTAAATGCTGGTTCTATTCCATCCATACTGGAGTTTTTGAAATTTAGGGCCTCGACTGCATAGGACTGATGGGTCTCTTTCATTATTTGGGCGCACTTTTTCCAGACCTGGAAGGTGTTAGCAAGCCCACCCTCAAGCTTCTGGAACCCTGTGACAACTTGAAGCTGCTCTGGTGGGGAGCTCCATCCCTGTTCCCTTGCCTGGGATGCCCAGCTCCCTTTAAAGGACTCCTGAAGGTTTTGTTTTTTTTTTCAGGTGCACCCAGTAAAGGGCCTTAATACCTCAGCAGCCATCAGGAGTAGTGGCAGTGTGAGGGAAGGACAGTTGTACATCCCCAATGAACCCTTCTACATCATCAGAGTTGGTTTATGATACTATTAAATGGTCTATTTAAATTTGCCTGATGTGTGAGGTGAGTTAGGGCCAAGGTGTGGGGCTGAGATGAGGCAGAGCAGTCCCTTCTACTCTCCTGTTGTTGGGATGGGGAGTGTGTGACAGGTCAGTTTGGTTCTCCATGACCCAACTTCCTTATCTGAATGGTGGTTGTAAAACACTTTGGAGTGTGGGAGTGATGTGTGTTTAGGAAAACCAGATTATATAATTATTGGAGGCTACAGATTGATTTTTGCCTTAAACATTTGCAAAACCAATGGGAGCTCGGTGGTTTTGGTTTTGTGTAGTTTTAAAACATTGGCAAATGTGTATGTGTAATACCATGGAAATCTATATGTGCCTGTGAATTCCTGTATTTTATAACAGGGAAACTGTTATTAATCATAAACTGGATGGGAAATAGATTAATAAGAATTAAATTAGGAGTGATGGTTGAAAACCAGCTAAGCAAGAGAGATATTTTTTCCTGGGTTCTTTTGGAAAAAAAAAAATCAACCAAAAACACTCCCAGAAACTCCCAAAAAAGAATGAGGATCACTCTTCTCTGCTAATTTCCAAAGTCTTTCAAATGGTAATGGAAAAAAAAAAATCGGATTTTTTTTGGTCATAGTACTTATTGGCTTACCTCTGGTATCACTAAACTTCTTAACTCTTTTTTTTCCTCTCTTCTTTCCAGAAAACAAGGAACAGAAATATCCTCGTGTGACTGATTTGTCCCTAAGCCTGGGCAGAGCTGAACTCCCTGACTGCTGTGAAGAGCTGGGCAAGGATGGATGGGACATAAAGCCAAGCCCAGGTCCTGGAGCCTTAGTCACCAGTCAGATGGACTTCCAGTAAGTATGAGTAGGACTCGTTTCTCACCTGTCTGCCGCACAAATAAGTTCAGTAGTGCATTATTTCCATCTTTTTGCCAGAGCTGATAGGCAAATACCAGCATGGGCCTTCCTGAAGTGTCATAAAGCATTGGCATGCTCGAGGTGCTGAGAGAAATGTGCTTCAGAGACATTTGCAGCTCAGTTTTGGGCATGAAGATGCCTTGTAGAGATTCTAAAAAATAACCTCTTACTTTGGGCTGAATTATGCTGTGTCTTTGCACAGCTGCAGTGTGCAGGGTTTTGCTCTGCAAGGCAGAGAAAGGTGTTTCTCAGTGCAGGACTTTCCAGGCTTTTTTTCTCATAGAGTAACATGAGAGGACTCAGTAGGTAGCAGTGTTTATTAGAATGATTGCTTGTGGAGGTGAATAACTGCCTGTTTCAGACCTGCAGCAGCAAACATTCTGTGTTTCTTGTGTCTGTGGCAATCGGTGGTTTTGCTCAACGTTAACGTTTAACTTTAAAATAAACTGCTGGATGCTTGAAGCATTGGATGCACCTCCTCTCTTTTACCCTGTTTGCAAAACTTCCATATTTTTGTGGCACAGTTCCCCTGCTTCTCTCCCTGTTTTTGGTGAGGTGGCTACAACACACGGCCAAGAAAACAACTATTTGGACCACATAAGAGTGACCAAAAACCATCCTGTGGGGGCTGCAAGTTGTGCCGTTATCACAAATTGGTTAAATTTGTATTTCCTCGCGTGCTGCTTTCTGTGCCATAAACCTCAGAGCGACACATGAGTAAGTGTTGAGAGAGGCAGGAGGAGCTGAACGTGGCACTGACACCGCGTGGGTCGCTGCCAGGATATTCTCTGGCTCTCCTTGTGCCAGCAAGAGTGAGCACTAACTTGACCTTCTCAGTTTGTGCTGCCCTCGTGCTAATGAATGGTTGCCACTGTATAATCCTGAGAAGCTGCTGGGATCTGATTTCATGCTGCACCTTAATTTGTACCCTCTCTTCAAATACTTCCGCTTGCTTTGGGTTTTTTGTCTGGTTGGGGTTTTTTTTCCCCCCCTCTTCCTCTGCAGATTTGTCCTTTTTCCAAAGGGAAAACTGACAAGAAAGTTGGACAAAGCCTCCAATTGTGATTGTTTTCTCTTTTGTTTGTTAAATAGGTTCACACTTTACTCCCCAACACTTGAATTGTTTCTGTACTGTTGACAAAGGAAAAATGACCTCTACTCTAGTAAGTAAACAAAATATTCACAATATTCATCTCTCATTTTTTTTTCTTTTAATGTGATTTTATTTTTTTACACATGACAGCCCATTGAGTGGTTACCTGATTAACAAGTCTTTAAAACGTGCAATGTTCATTGTGCTTCCTTTTTGGGAAAAAGATGCTGTGATGCAGGTGTAAGAGGCTTGAATTAACCAACATTTCAAGTGCTCAGATACTTTTAGGAGAGATTTATGCTTTTGGAGCATATACTTTTGATTTATTTAAGCTTATTTTGGTGGGATAGGTTAGAATGGCTTCTAACTAGTTCTCAAACCTCTTCCAGGGCAAATGTTCCCCAATATGCAGAGAAAATATTGTTTCAGAAATAGATTAGGGGTACCTGATGTTGTCACAGCACGAAATGGGGCAGTAAGCATTAATCCTGGACCTGGACAAAGGCTGTTACTTGTCAGCATTTCTTTCTGTGATGGTGCTGCCCACAGCTGTCCTTGCTGTTTATTTCTACCCCGTCAGACCTTGCAGGGCGAGCGTTTGTGCAGACTGGGGAGGGCTGGGCTCAAGAACCCTTCTTAGGCTGGGTTGCTATGGGGCAGGAAACCGAGCTTGTCAGAGGCTCTGCAGCCTCACTCCATGTTATTTTTATTATTCAGAACATGAGGTTTTAGGCATGTTCTGCAAACCTCTCTGTCTGTGTAATCTGGAGTCACCAGTAAGCGTTACGGGGGAGTATTTTACGGAGGAAAATATTGTCCTGATTGCAGCCTTGCCTCTCACTTTCTCCTGTTTCCCTCCTCCCCACGTGGCCCCTCAGGCTCCACCGCCATACTACGAGAACAGGGGCTTCCAGCCAGAGCCTGTCTATGCAGCCAGGCAGGCAGCAGGTGCTAACCCATACCCGCAGTTCTTCTCCACAAACGCTCCCTCCGTGCCAAGCTACGTCCCAAGGGTGGCCACTCACCAGTCCACCAGGCCAGTAGCACCCCCACCCAGAAGAACGTGTGCAGCCAGTAAGTTTTAGGGGGGTTTCTTCTGATTTTGGGCCTGAGATCTGTCAAAGTAACATAAAAAAGAAAGGGGACCTTCCCTTCCAACTTATGCTTTGAAGGAGCCACTTTGCTGTGGATGAAGAAGTGGCAGCTGGTTGGGGTGCTGGTGGGACTGGGTGTTTTGGGAGGAAGGATGGTGGAAAGTCTGGCTACAACTGTTCAATTTTAATGTCAAATTAATAGTTCTGGTGGGGTGGAAATTACCAAAGTTGCCTTACCTGTAAATCTAATTTCTCTTTTCCCTCTTACTTTCATTCTAGGTCTAAGGAAAACCATAATAATTTTATTATCTATATTAATAGTCATTTGTTGTGCAATTGCTGCTTTCTTCATCTGGTATTTTGGTAAGTTGTTTTTTTTTTTCCTTCTCTTTTTTCTTTTTTCTTTTTTCTTTTTTTTTTGTTTTGCTTTGAAAGAAAAGATGTGTGAAGCTTTTAAAGTTAGAAATATCCATTCTCATCTTATGCTTTATGCTGGATTAAGGACAGGAAAGTCTTTGTTCCTCTCCTCCTAAGAGATGAACTAATGTTGCTTCTTAATGGCTCAGTTTTGTTTGTGGGTTAGGTTTTTGTAGTGTTTTGTTTGGGGTTTTGTTTTGTTTTGTTTTGGTTTTTTTAGGTTTTTTCTTTTTTTTAATGGTGCGGTTACTTTCCAAATTTGAGCTTCACTTAATTTCAAGTGAAGGGAGGGGATCACAGTAAATGTGTAAACCTTAACTGCAAGAGTGTGAATAATCAAAACGTATTTTGTTTTGGTAAAATGGGATCTCTCTTGGAGCAGAAATCCTTTACATCCATTTATTGTTTCTGTGGGACTTTTGTGTAAACTTTGCATGAGCCCAGCCTGTCTCAGCAGTATAAGTTGTACCATGGATTTTGCCTTAGAAATCATCCCCAGCTGGGGTGACTGAGCTCTGAAGCAGGGCTGGACCAGTTCTATTCAGTTCAGGTGAAGTTTGCCTTGTGCTGTCTTAATCTCCCTTTGCTAAAAAAGCAGGAAACTAAAAATTTGCTGGTTTTAGGAGCCTTTTCTTTCTGTTCTGTGTGGGAAAAGAGGAAGAGAGAGATCTAGTGGAAGATGTCCCTGCTTATTGCATTGGGGTTGGACTAAAATGATGTTTAAAGACCCCTTCCAAACTATTCTATGATTTTAAAGGAGTTAATTTAAAACTATTAGGATAACACTTCGTGTTTTTAGGGGTGGTTTTTTCGATTAATTTTGATTTAAGCAGGGTGAGTGTAACGTTGTTTTAAATTGCAAAATTGTAGTACTCACTCTCCTCCTCTAAGTGTTAACACTTTGCCAGTGCAAAGCTGGCTTCTTTATGACAACTTAAAAGATCATTCAGGGCAGGCCAGTGGCCAAAATCCGAGCAGCTGCATCAGTGCCTTGATGCAAAGCACAGAGCAATCCATCCCTGCTCTGGCAGGCTGGGCTCCCTCCCTCCTCCTACTCCTGACGTTTTCCTCCATCCAAGTGGGAAGCTCCCTGCGAGCTGGGCTGATGTGCAGCCTGCTGGCTGCGTCCCTCTCTCCCTGCAGTAGAGAGCCACTGTCTCAGCTCCCTGATTGAGTGTGGATCCTCGGGGGTGTGCATATCCCCCTCCCAGTGGTGTGACGGGGTCAGCGACTGCCCCAACGGCGAGGACGAGACGCGCTGTGGTGAGTGACAGCAGCAAGGGCTGGGGGGGGAAACCTGCATCAGCTACAGGAGCTTGGCAGCAAAATGCCTGCTCCACAGGTTGCCTAAGTGGCAACAAGGCTGTTTCAGCCTAAGGTTTATATTTTAAATGGTTTAGGATGTGTGAGTGTTAAATATACATATATATCTATGTAATATAGAGATACTGTGTTCAGCCCGATTGAAAAGCTGGAATAAAATGCCTGGCTCAGGGGTTTCAGCTGCCTTGATTTTGAGTCAGTTTTATAAATTTTATACATTTTAATTGGAGTGGGGTTTGTGCAGAACTGGGTCTCGCATTGTCTCTGGAAGGAACAGTCAGTGGTGACTTCTCAGTGAGCCTGAGGTGATAACTTTAAACCTGGTGATCTTCAGTCAGGCTCATATTTTTTCATGTATTTTGCATTCCTCATTCTTCCCTTAGTCCTTCATCTACTTTATAACTCATTTATGTTAGAAAGCCTGGCCTGGTCATTGCTTTGAACTGAAAAGATGCCAAGGGAAACTTTAGTGCGGAGCTGAAGGTACAAGGTGGAAACATCATTGGTTTGGCCTCTTGTGTCGTGCCAGTGCCACACTGGAAACCTCCAGCTGTGCTCTGATTTCCTCTGTAAACTTTTATTCAGCACATTCTCGGGCAGGGCTAGCATTTGCTGGCAGCTGTTCCACTCCATTTGGCTGAATAATGGGTTCCTGGGGAAGCCTGTTTCAATCTGTTCTTTTGCTTGAACTACTTTTTATTAAATTCTTGTGCAAGCAAATACATAATGGGACGTGCAATGTCAGAGCTAATTGCTCCTGGTTACAGTCTTGCTCTACAAAGTGCTTCTCTGAGGAAATTTGGTGTATTAAGACATAAAGTAAAGTATATTTCAGTATATCATATTTTATTTATACACAGTATGTGATATATTAAGAACTAGATGGTTGCATAGAGAAAGGATAAGAAAATTTTGACTACTGCAATCTTTTCCAGTGTTAGAATATAAAAGAGAATTCTGAGTATAAAAGCTGACAAGAAAAGGATGAACCCTATCTTGTACACTTGAATTTCAAAGCTGGTTTTAAATTACTTTACATGAAAAGAAGTAAAGCATCACCATATTTCTGTCTACTGGATATTTACTCAGAATTTGAGTAGAAGGAAGAATTAAATTAACATAATTTTGTACATAAAGTGGATATTATGGGTAACTACTTCCAAGCAGAGAAAGCAGTAATAACAAAACGTGGTGTTCTTGATTTCTTTTTTTTTTGTTCTTTCTTTTTGCCTTTCTTCCTTTTCTGGCAGTTAGACTTTTTGGACCAAATTTTATCCTGGAAGTTTATTCCCCTGTCAGCAAATCCTGGTATCCTGTTTGCCAAGATGACTGGAATGACAGCTATGGGAAGGTTGCATGTAAAGATATGGGCTACAATGTGTAAGTCCAACCTCTGTCAGCCTTTGCTCAAACACAGAAAGGTTAAAATTCCCCTTTTGCCAATTTTAATGTTTCTGAGATTTTGCTGTGCTGTGAAAATGTACTGGCAAAGGCATCTCTTCATCTTTTCCTTGCTACACAAGGTGCATCCATATCAGATAAAAAATATTATTTTAACCTAGTGACTGGTGGGAAGTGGAACTTTACAAATGTTTAAAGATTCTGAGACTCTGGCTGGGCTGTACCACCAGGGTTCTGTGTTCACTTACAAACAAAAATAAATATTTCTAGCGTTGTCATGTCAGAAGCTTTAGCTTGGCACAGCTCACTGTTATCACTTGTTTGAAAACTGAAACCACTGCTGGGTTTCATGGAGGACTTTCTGTTTTGCAGAGATACCTATTTCTACAGCCGTGGGGTAGCACCTGAAGTCAGCTTTAAGAGCTACATGAAGCTGAATACGAGTGCTGGGAATATAGACTTGTACAAAAAGCTGTACAGCAGGTACCTTTGTTTGATAAAAGCCTCTCTCCTTCCATCCAGGGTCTCTCCAGGTGCTGTATGAGGTGTAGCTTCTGCTTGCAGCACAGTGCAAGCACATCTTCCAGGGGGGATTGTTGGAGGGAAAGAGACTTTGGTTTTAATCTGATTGCCACAACGGTTCTTCTTTTTTCTTGAAAACACAGCTGTCATTTTCCATCCTCCCTGTCCTCTTCTAAAATAAAAAATGTCCCATCCTCTAGAAGGCTGCCACGTCAAAGGTATTTTTCTAAGGCTCTCTGACCCTCAGAGGGTGTTTGTGTATGGTGACAACAGCTACAAGCTGTAACACACTCACAGCCTTTTTTTCAGTCAAATGAACACACAGCATGCAAAAATGGATCTTCACTGTGGAAAGCATAATTTTTATTCTCATTAAACAACTCTGAAGTGCCTGGTTTCAAAACCTGTACACTGCTGTGCCTGCAAACTTCCTGCAGTGCCCTTGTTTAGATTCTTCCACAACAGCTTCCTAAATCAGGTCGACTTTCTCTCATGCTGTTCTTCATCTTGCTTCTCAATAGGCTTACAAACCTTTTGTCCTGCTGCCTGCAGTCTCCCTCAGGACAGTTTTGGTGAATGCAAGGCGTGGTGGAGGCCACATGGTTGCTGGTAGGGTAGCTGGAGAGAGTGAAGAAAGGAGGGAACCCTCTGCAGGAAGATGAGGCTGAAGGCAGGGCACGTAGCTGGAAAGGGTAGGAAGAAGCTGGAGGGTGGGTTTTGCTCACCATTTTCTTCACTGAGTGCCTAAGATCCTGTTTGGTTTTTTTGTTTCTCCTGCAGTGATTCCTGTGCCACAGGAAAAGTGGTTTCTCTGCGCTGCATAGGTAACTCACCTTTTCAAACTTCTGCTTGTTCATGGTCTGAAACGCTCTGGCTGGGAAGTCCTTTTGGACCTGTGGCATTAATTGATGTTTCTGCATGGGCAAATGATTTAACTCTGGTTCCTAAGTCTCAAACAGTGCAGTTTAAGGGCAAGGTGGGAGAGGACACAAGGAGGATTTTGGATCCCCAGTTGGTGTTTTCTTTGCTCCACCAGTTCCTTTAACTGACTTGTGGTGAAGCTCCATATCCCTCACCCAGCAGCTGTGCTGGGATGTCTGTGGCACCAAGGTTCAGCACTTGGCTGGGCAGTGCCTTCCTGATGGGGATGCCTGTCCTGAGGAGTCTCCTGGCTGATGGTGCTTTATTGCACAACACAGAGGTGTCTGAATCGCCAGAGATTCCTGACAGGTGGAAAGAATTTATGGTGAACCAAGGGCAGCAGCTCCAGGTGGGGTTTGCAGTTTAATGGGGGTCTGGGCTGTGGCAGACAGACTTGGGATTTGGTGTCAGGGCAGGGCATTGAGCTGTGGTGTGTCCAACAGGTCAGACCTGGGGTGTGTTCCCTTCTGCACAGGGGAAGCCCGGGGTGCAGAATCCATCCCCCAGCTCAGTCTTTGATTAACCCCTGTGTGTGTGGCTGACCTTTCAGAGTGTGGCCTGTCCAGCAAGAGTGTGAGCATAATGAACAGGATCGTGGGGGGCAGTGGGGCCGTGCTGGGGCAGTGGCCATGGCAGGTCAGCCTGCACGTGCAAGGCACCCACGTCTGCGGGGGCTCCATCATCACCCGCCACTGGATCGTCACAGCAGCTCACTGTGTGGAAGGGTGAGTCCCTCTCTCCATCCAGCTTCAAGCTGTAATGCAGAAATTTATTCAATTCTCCCAACTTTCTCCTTTAAAGCTGAATTCCTCCTCCCCTGCCTGGCATGCAGGTGCTGGGCGCAGTATTTTGTCTCTGTAGCAGTTTGAAATATTAAAGGAAGTTTGGTTCTGGAGCAGGGTGGCTGCAGCTCATCTGTCTGCTTTCTACAGGAAGCCTGACTTTATTTTTTGTACTTACTTACTTGCAGTGTTGAGTACAGATACCCACCCAGTTTAAGATGTTAGCTCAAGGCACCAAATTTAATGCCAGCCAGTACAATGTTTGTATGAAGATGCCGAATTGCACTGTGAGAAAGCCCAAAGAAAACTCCCCCCCTTAAATTCTCAAATAACACACTGCTGAAGATATGATCAATTTAAAGATGCCTGTGCCATTTATTTCTTCATATCTTCTTGCCACAGGGCAGTAAAGTCCGAGTCAGTATCACATACAGATTTATATCTATCCAAGGACCACTTTGTGTAGCCATCAACAAGAAAAATAGCTGGTGCTTTGTACATTTTTAACCTATAAAAGAGAGTTGAAGCTCCCGTGGTGCCTTCAGAAAGGGCAGAATTTGTTTAAAAGGTGGCTGCACCTGATGAAGGGAAAGCCTACAAAGCAAAAATATTTTTAATGGTTGGTTGGTTGGATCAGAGTTTGATGCTAAGGCAAGGAAGAATATTTGTCCTTAACCTTGAGAAAGGAATGCAAGTGTTGATTTCTGCCTGGAGATCTTATCCCTCCTTTGTTGACTGGATTTGAGCTCTATAGTGTGCAGACCTTTGGGAATGGCAACCAAGCTGCAGCACAAAGCTGGTTTTCAGCCTGATTTGGAGGTGGGGTGACTTGCAGGTACCACTGCCTTGGCACTTCTCATGGAGGGAGTTTTAACACTTGTGGCAAGTTTTCTGTTAAGTTTTTGTAAACTGTGCTGGAGCACAAGAGGCTGCTTAAACAGCATCTAGCAAGCATGCTCAACATTAAAAATATCCTCACCAAAACCCAAAACCAGCCTAAAAAACCCCATGGCATTTTCAAGATAGTGAAATTCTTTCACTAGATCATGTTTTTACTAATTCTGGCTTCTGCTGATACCACTGACATGTGAGACCTCAGAAATACCTGCCTGATCTTTCAGCCAGGGAAATCAAAAGACTTCAGTGTTGCAGCCTCAGACTTAATTTGTTGTGCTGAGTGATTAAGAGGATGGAGAGTGACACTTAAGCCATTGCAAAGATTTTTTTGATGTAGTTTTGAAATTAGAGCCAAGCGTTCCTCAAGTTGCAAGTCTGGCAATTTTTTTTGTCTTATTCTTCAGAAATGGCAGTCAAATCTTTGTGCGATTTTGGTCACACAAACATTTGACTACAAATGCTGAAGACAATTTTTTGCAGGTCCTAATCCACGTCTTGTTACCACAGGAGAAAACCTTCAGAGCTTTTCTTTGTTCTGCAGGCGACTTTCTGACCCACACGGCTGGAGGGTTTATGCTGGGATTCTGAATCAGGACGAGATGCTCTTTAGAAGTGGATACAGAGTGCAACTGATCATTTCCCACCCAGATTATGACACAGACTCTAAGGACAATGATGTTGCCCTTATGAAGCTGGAGACACCACTGAGTTTTACTGGTAGGTATTCTGCTCTTCTTAAGGAAAAAATCCAGTGACAATGAGCACAGCTTTTAAAACTTCTCAAATTGATCAAGAAATCCTTGTGGGTACTTATTGGAAGAACACAAAATGACCCTAGAGACCAGGTACAAAGACAGAGGGCACAACCTCTGATTTCCTGATCCAGATTTATTGAACTGTATTACATGGATAGGGGGTTTGGGCTCATCTCAATAATGTACTTTTATCTCAGAATGCTCTGTGGTGCTTCAGTTTAGCCACTGTGCAGAAATTACAGGTGCAATAGTGGACCAGCTGAATAAATCCCAAATCAAGTCAGGTCAAATGATGGCCAAAAACCCCTCAGAATTCAACATTAAAAGAAGTTCCTTCCAAAAAAGCAGATGTAGGTTGTTTGCAAGCAATCAGTACAAAATAGAGAACAAGGCATTATTTAAACCTGAAGTGCTTTTTGTGTGCAGGCTCTTTGTGTTCCAGTGCATCCAAAGTTTAAAGCTACCAGGAGTAATCTGAAAGGGATTTTCTGCTGCTGAGAGCAGGGGGATTGTCTGTTTTCCAGGTTTTTGTACTGCACACTTCTTGTATCTATTGGTACTGAATCCTGCTTGTCTTGTGATTATTTTCAGCAGAGTTTTACAAATCCAATGCAGACCAGTCATTTTCAGAATTTTTTCTTCCTCTTCTACTGCTCAGAAGAGCTGGTGTTAATTGTTCTATTTAACCTGATGAATTAAGCTAGAACAATGAACTGCTTGTACCTCACTTTGAGGTGAAGATCAGGTAGATTTGAGGTGAAGATCAGGTACCCCTCAGGGAAAGGGCAGCTGGTAAACTTTCTGCTGCAGCCTGCATTGTCTGCCTGCAAGGACTGTAAAGTACAGAGGGAATGCATGGTGTGTGTAAGAGGTGGCCCTTCATTTTTTTTTTTCATTCTGTCTGAACATCTGTTATTCTGTTTGTTTTTCAGAAACTGTGAGGCCAGTTTGTCTGCCCAATCCAGGAATGATGTTCCAGCCTAACCAGCAGTGCTGGATATCAGGGTGGGGAGCAGAGTACCAAGGAGGTAAAGAGTTCTGGAATATTTTGAACTTCTGGAATATATTGATCTCTAACATAAACTGGTCCTCTTCATCCTATGAATATTTTTGCACAGGCTGCTGGGGCAGTATGAAATAGATCTGTTGACACACTACTTTTTCACCCATTTTACACCCCCCCAATATTTTACCCAGGGCGTTCTGTCTCAAAGCAAGCTGTGATGTGCTGCATTCAGCAGACAGAAAAGGACCCTTAAATCAGTACTGGGGGCCAGGAATATCCGCCCAGGAGATAATTCTGTGCCGCTGCTAGCAGGGCACCTCTCCTGCAGCAAGGGTTGCTGAGTGCCTAGCGTGTCCTGTGGGTGTGGGAAAGGGCAGGAGCTGCTCCTTTCCACCACCTCAGGCTGAAACAGCACAGTGCAAGTAAATTTGCAAGAATGGAAAATGGAGGAAAGGGGTTTTTTTACATGAGAAAGGTACTGGGGGAGGTTCTCTTGACTTCTTGTAGACCTCTTGCATCTTAAATTTCCATCCTGCTGCTCCTAGGAAGTTTTTTTCATTTGGCTGCTGGGATTTTTTTGTAGCAGCAAAGTAATGGCATGCTTGCTCTAATTTTGTCTTTGTGTGTTTGTGCATACCTCCATTCCAGGTAAAACATCAAATAACTTGAATTACGCTGCGGTGCCCTTGATAGAGCGTTCCAGGTGTAATGCAGTTTATATCTACAATGGCATGATCCTGCCCACAATGATCTGTGCTGGAGACCTAGCAGGAGGAACTGATTCCTGTCAGGTAATTATTCCTAATTAATAGCTAATAATGATCTCATTACTTTAGATGCCTTGCTAGTATGCTTTTAAAATTATCTATATCTATCTATCTAATAATTTAATATATATTAATATATAATAATATATGATATAATCATATAATAATTTATTTATTAAAAATAAATCCTATGCCCCCCCCCCAAAATTAAAAACTTGCATAACATCTGGTTAGGCTTCTGGTTCCTTTGGTGGTGCACCCCTTTAAAAAGGAGAGTTGTTGTTTCACCATCTGAATGGCTGCCAGTGCTGAGTTTTCACTAAATTCCCAAAGAGGGTGAGGCTCCTTTTTAATGCTTCAAGGATGGTTTGTTACCTGGTACTTGAAAATGATCAAATGCTCCTCATAATCACAGCATTATTATCATTATTATATTATTAATCACAGCGTTGTGCTTATGAACAAAAAAGTCAATACTGCTAATCTTAGGGCTCTGGGCAAATGGTTTTTATCCTTGATGCAAGCAGACATAATTCAGCACCAAAATTATCATCACATTTTGTTTTAATGACTCCCTAAATGCTGGGTAGGTTTATTTTGAAACTAAAGCTGTTCTTAGGTCCTAAAGAAAGTAAAGTTTAGTTTCTAAAGAAACTGAAGTTCCTGGAGTGAAACGGGTCATGCCTTTCCTGGTGGCTGCGTCACTGACAAGGTTTTTGTGTCCCATGCAGGGTGACAGTGGAGGTCCTCTGGTGACTCACCACCACTCAGTGTGGTGGCTGGTTGGAGATACCAGCTGGGGCACTGGCTGTGCCACTCCCAACAAACCCGGAGTGTACGGGAACATGACTGTGTTTACAGACTGGATTTATAAAAATATGCAGGTAAAACACTCGGATTTAGTTCATAGATTTAAAGGCCCCGCATCCTGAAACGTGGTTTTACTTAAAAAAAGTTAATAAATGAATGCGACTTGCATGATAAGTAAGCTGTTCTGTCGGAAGACATCAGAGTAACTGTTAAGACAAAACCTGAACCTTTATTTTTTTTGTTTTGTTTTTTCTTTTAAACAGGCAAACAGATGACAATGCTCTCCTTGCTAATTGATGTTCCTGAGGACAAGAAGAAGTGAAGCCATGGGGGCCTGGGATATTTATTCACTCGGCGGTTGATTTGATTTTTCCTCTTTGATTTTTCTTTTGAAAAGCAACACGAAGGATTGCACACTTGGTTCTGTGCTGGCTACAGTGACTGATCTTAATCAGTGAAGGATTATCACAATGAGCACCTTTCTTCTCCTTGTGGTGCCTGGCAGCGTCATTCTGTCAACTGCTTGCTGAAATGTTTCTCTTTTGTTGAGTACCTTTCACTTGATAATCAGGATTATAATGACATTTAAAATCACAATTTAATTTCAGATTTTCATAGCAGGATGCTGAGACAGTTGGTTTCGTAGTTTTTAAATTAAATGTTAAATAATGTGAATGTTGAATCTCCAAGCTGCTGGTTGGCAATTTAAAAAGAAATGAACGTGTTTTTTTAGTATAGAGTCACAGAATAGTTTGGGTTGGAAGGGACCTTAAGGATCATCCAGTTCAACCCCACTGCCATGGGCAGGGACACTTTCCACTATCCCAGGTTGCTCAGAGCCCCATCCAACCTGGCATTAAACAATTCCAGGGCTGGAACATCCTCAGCTTCCCTGGGCAGCCTGTTCCAGTGCCTCACCACCCTCTCAGGGAAGAATTTCTTCCTAAAATCTAATCCAAATGTGCCCTCTTTCATTTGATGTTACTACCCCATGTCCTTTCACTCCATGTCCTTGTCCAAAGTCTCTTGTAGGCTCCAAGGGACTGGAAAGGGCATTGAGGTCTGCCCAGAGCCTTCTCCAGGCTAAACAACCCCAAATCTCAGCCTGACTCCATAGCAGAGGTGCTCCAGCCCTTGGAACACCTTTGTGGCCTCTGGACTCCAATGGGTCCGTGCTGGAGATCCCAGAGCTGGATGCAGTATTCCAGGTGGGATCTCAGGAGAGTAGAGGGTTGAGGGATGCACATGAAGGGAGTTTTTCATGCACTACCGTACAGGCACAGAAAAAAAATTAGATATATATATATATATACTGTATATTCAGGTAGTTAAAAATCCTCAGGATCTCAACACAGCCGTCATCAAAGTCAGACTGTTGCAGTCTGGCTGCCTCAGTCCTTACAAAAAGTGCTGCTCTGAACCCAGGACGGGTGAGGACTGCTGCCACTGTCCATGTGGGATTTGGAGAGGGGTGCCCTGGAAAAGGGATGCCCTGGAGCTGCAGCAGGACGAGTCTCAGTGCTGAGGGCCCTGGCTGAGCACATTGAGGGGGACTCTTGACCTCTCCCTGCTGTGAAAAGAGAAAGGCAAACACACACACACACACACACACACAGACAGACTGGATGTTTTCTACAAGGAAACACAAATCTGCGTTTCTGCAGGACAAGATGAACTACCTCATTTGTTAAATTTGGCTTCTGATTCCTTAGAGCTCTCCTTTATGTATCTGCCGGTATGTTTTTAGCAAAATGTAATTCATATCCGAGTGCCACCTGAAGTAGGGTTTTGAAACTAATTTATAACCATGGTAGAGGATCAAAAAGCCATATCAAGTCACTTTGTTATGAAGGATAAATCTTTATTGAATGAAATGACTCTACTAGCCTTGTTTTCTCTTTTGGTACTGAAATACAATTATCTTACATGTAAACACTGCACCAAATAAATAAATTGTTGTTTTGTTTTGGGTTGGTTTTTTTTTAACAAATAGTTTCCTTAGTTTGCTCTTTTGGAAGCAGTTGCGGGATTCAATTTATGAAGTGCGTTGACAATCTGATTAAGAAAACCAAACCAACAAAAAACATACAAGAAAAAAGAAAAACTACTCAAGAGGGTGAGCCGAGGGTTTATTTTAATTCCAATATTTCAGGTCCATGAACAGGGAATGAGAGCAGGATGTCCAGGAATGCTGAATGTCTTTGTCGGCTGGGTGTGATGAAATCACTCTGACTTAATTGAATTAAATAAGGAAGTTTAGCCTGCAGGCAGTGGCTTGAGGGAGTCACACCCTATTTTGTTATTCCACCTCCTGCTGCCTGCAGCAATGTGTCCTTCCCTCCTCTGGAGTGTATCTTGGGGGATGGGGGTACCGTGAAATAACCCACGAGTTACAAGCACTTTCAAAACAGACTAAAGAATGAAGTTGTGGCAGGTATGAGGCGCTTTTTCTGTGGCTTCTGACCTGCAGCACTGCAAGTCAATAGTAGCAGGAGGAAAGGGGAAACTGGCTGAGCGTTCAAGAGAATTAAAGAGGGTGCATGTTGGGATGAAGGCTGCGCCAAAAGTCCGCAGTGCCCCAGGGACAAACGCTTTCTCTCATTTCTAGCCTGAAGAGAGACTACTCTTTAAGAAACTTGAAAATTACTACATCCCACACTGGTATAAGTACATTTTTTTCCAGCTGGATGTAGATATTACCTTTGGTGCTTTCGGTTTTTAAAGAAAATCCTCCATGTGAAAGATGTCATGAACACGGTCTGTGATATTTCGCATCGGCTTCCATGAAATGAAAGAGCTTTTGGAAAGGTTCTCCTTGCCCTGGGGAGGGAAAGGAGAAAGGGGGCAAAACACGTGCTGAGACACCCTTGAAATGTTCAACATCCTGAGAGGTTTCATTGCTTTTGGACACCAAAATCCTGCCCTCTAGCGAGCTGCCCATCAATGCCAAAGTTTCAGGTGATGCTGCAGACATCTGAGAGAAACTCCTGGCCCTTCTGCAAATCAGACATCTGGGAAAGGAGACTGAACAGAGCCAGTGGCATCCTCTGGATGCCCCAGTCACATAAAGTAAATAAACTTTCTTTTCCTTTGAGGCTGGAATTGTTTCATGCGTTGTGTGCTCCCTCTCTCCCTGCTGGGCTGAGACTTAGTGGTGACACTGCAGAGGTGACTTTTAGGTGATAGCAGGAAAAATAACAACCCCAGCAAGACAAAACCACGAAGGGAGGTGGGAGTTCACAAGTGTCGAGCTCTGAGCTTCATTGAGGAAAGCCAGGTAATTTGATTTATACAGTTTGTGAATTATACAGCTTCCATCATTAGAAAGAGGGAAAAAAACAAACAACAAAGCATACAATCATCAGAGTGCTAGCTTTTTAATGATTATTCCAGTGGGTACACAGAGTTCATACAGAAAATGCTTAAAAATGGGATAATGTTTATTTGATCACAACTCCCCCAGTGGAGCTCTTCATGCAAAGGCAACTGTTAGCATATAACTGATTATGGAAAATAAAGAAAAAACTGAGCACTAGAAATTAGTATTAAAGGTCTGACATAACATTTTTATGGGATCATACAAAATTCTTTAGTAATGTTAGAAGATGGGGAGAAAAAAAACAAACTTAAAAGCAAAGAAATTACAAACTGAAGTCTCTCAGGTACTGAAAGGCCTTGTTGAGACGATCAATTCGTTGGCTGAGGTAATCCCTGGTTTTAGCTGCTTCATTGTCCTCCTGAAGGAGAAAGTTTAATTTCTCTTTATCTTGCAAAAGTTGCAGCATTGAGGTCTGCAGCTTTTCTCCGAAGTCATGAAGGACAGAAGACAGGATGATCAGCGGTATCTGATTGGAGAGGCGTTTACTTGCTCCCTGCAACGTGGGGGGAAAAAAAGGCAAAATACTAAATTGGCAAAAACAACTGAAAAATGAAGGGTCTATAGCTAATCTGGTAAAAAAAAAAAAAAAAGTGTTACCAAGGCTTAAAATACTGGGCTGAGCTACTGATCAGAAGTACTGCAATAGACTGAAAAATGTTTGCAACCGTTTGTGCCTGAAATCTAAAAATTAGGAGTCATGGGGATGTCAGCTGTTGCTTTTCTTCTCTCAGCACACTAAAGCCAAGGCAGGCTGTCCTCTGCGCTGTCATCTGTCACTGGGACAAGTTCTAGGAGGACATTCCTGATAAGCAGGACTTGTGCACAATTTCTGGTGTCCAACCTGTCTTCACTGAATGCTACCAATATGTTCTGGTGCAGGAAATCAAAGAGTGATTTTTCCTAAAGCTGGTAAATTCCTCTATCAGCTTGATGATATTTCTGATGTGGTGTCCTTTTAAATTTAAGATAGCTTTGGAGGAAGCTTCAGCCTTAAGGGGAAATGTTATCAGCAGGACTGAGACCAGGCTGTGCCTGCATTACATCTTTTGATATCTCCATGAGATAATCTCCTGTCTGACCTGACCAACTGCATGGTCAATTTATGGATGCAAATTGAAACAGATTGACCAGAAATGTTTGTGGGGCCCTTTCCCCATGGACATCCATATGGTTTGGGGCCCCACCGGGTGCTTTTGGGCAACACGAGGTTCAAAACCTCTCCAAACTCTTGAAAGCTCATGCCTCCAGCCCTCCTGGTGCTGGGTGAGCACTTAGGCCTGAGTGAATAGCAATTGAGAGATTCTGTTTTTCTTTTTGTAGTTCAACTTGAAAATGGCATTTGTGGATTCTATAGGACAACCATGAAGGCAGCCACAGCCACCTGAGAGTTTCCATCTCATTCAAACTGTGTTTGCCTTGCATAAGGCAGTCCCATGCAGCTATGATGCCCTGGAATTTGGGGTTTATTGAAAATGGCTCTCAGGGCTTTTACATAAATATTTAAATGAGTTATGAGCAGAGTGTGTAGCAAGGTGGGATGGAAGGGCTTTGCACTTCTGGCTTTGTTTCTTGGTCTCTGAAAGCCGATGGTTTTCTCTTCATCAACCTGAGCAGCCTGAACATTTATTTGCAGGAATTTTTCACAAAGCCTGCTCTTGGAATTCAAAGTGAGCTGCCATCTACTATCCTGAATTATTGATATTAAACTTGTTGCTTTCTGAGGGAGTTTTATGACAAAGCAAATCTTGATACTGCATGATCCTTTGTTAAAACACCCCATTTGTCTCCAGAGGCTTCACTTCTGGGGTGCTATCTGCAATACAGCAGCTGCACTCTGATCTCGACAGACAGCTGATCCCTTTTAATACAATGTTTTAGTACTGCTCCCCCTGCTGCAGCAGTTCAGGATCTCACTGCAAGCCACTGACACCACTGTCTGCTGCCTACAGGAATGTGCAGAGTGGCTTGAGGCTGGCCTGAGCCAGACTGGGGGGGGAGCTAACAAGTGGTTTAGGAGCCAGCTGTCACTTTGGCACCTTCAGACTTTTCTAATCACCATCCTGCACCTGCTGATTCAGCCTGGCTTTGTCCTGACACCTCATCACTGGCCAGCAGCTCCAAGTAGTCTGTACAGAAGCTGAGCATGAACCTAAATGAGACACTTAGACACCCCCTGGACATTGCCTGCAGTGCTAGTGTGATATGCAAGGCTCCAGCAAGACCTGGCTGAGGGGTATCTGCTGTAGCACTCAGGGGGCAGCAAATGTGCTGTATCACATGAACTCACAGAGAAATAGGCATTCGTGCGAGAAATCATGTCCCCAACACCAGAGGCCTCCACTGCAACAGTGAACTGCAGACCTTTCCCAGCATCTCTGCTGGGATAGTTTTCTCCCTTGACAGTATTTAGATCATCAAGGTAAAGGTCATCCTGGCAGTACACAATTCTCTCCATTTTAAACTGTGTCCGGATATCTCTTGCAGCCTGTTCTGCTTGTTTCTCTCTAATGTCTTCAATTTTCATCTGCAAAAGAAAGGAACAAGAAGTTCTGAGTCATTTGCTTCCTTTGGGAAGGCTCCAGTGCTTAGCAGTGTCCCCAGGGAATGGCAAGGTGGGCACAGCACTGTCTAATCACAGACCAGGGGAACTTGGAGTAATGCTTTAGATTGTGGTCCCTCTGTTGTGAAAGAGCAGGGAAATGTGGCAGTTGTGTCCCCTCCTTACACACTGAGTGGGATCAGTCCAAACCTAGTGCTTGAAACCCAAGGGAAAATATCTGTTGTCAGCAAACCAACCCTGTCTAACCCCTTCCTGTCTGGTGCTTCTATTGCAGCCTTCTGATGCTTTCTGGCCTTTTTGGTACTGCCACCTAAAAGTCTGTGAGGGCAGCAAAATTCCCTTAGTTATGCTCAAATTCCCTTAAAATTATTTCCTAGAATCCCTAAGAAAACACCCCATCTCTTTTCTCGTGTCCAATGTCTGCCAGAACTTCTTCCCTCTTCACTCCTCTCACTGTGTTATACCTAAAGACCCTGCCTGAACACCTCTGTGTTTGGATGAAATAATTTATTTGTTCACTGTCTGGTTGGCCTGGGAGCTCAGTAGGGTTTGACCAAGCAAGTTAAATAGCAAACCACCTATTTCACTCACATATGCCTCTGAGTTTCCTTTTTCAGCAGTTCCCTGTGAGTGGGCTCTGTTTCCTGGCTGCCAGCATTGCTTCTCATCTCTTCCTCAAAGCTCTTTGTGAGTAAAGGCCTTCAAGGACATCCATGTCACTGAACTCCCCCCCCAAAACATGCTAATGCCCAAACTGTGAATGGTCAACTTCTGTTTTTTTTTTCACAGTTGGGTGATTTTTGGTTTGCCTGCTCCTGCTCCCTTTCCTCAAAGATGAGATTCCTGCACTGGCTAAAACCCAGGCTTGCTTTCAGAGAGGAAAAAAACACTGTTTAGCACTCTGACAAAGCTTTGCAGGACTTAAATCTGAAATTAATTTTAAACTCTTCTAGGTAGCGATACCTTCTATGTTGCATTGTGCTGCAAACATCAAGAATGTGAGCAGAACAAATAAAGAATGTATACATTAGATCTTGTCAAATTTGTGCAAAATGCACTTTCATTAATGCCAGTATCATAATACTATCATTTTCAGGCTCTTCCTTATTTTCCTGCAAGAAATTCCACACTTGCTTAAGGGAAATGCAATGCGAGAGGGACCGTAAGCATAAGGATGTATTTACAAATGCCATTCTTTCTTTTGAGTTATCTCAGGTTATAGGTAGTGCCTCACCTTGGCAATTCTGCCTAGATTGTGAAAATTAGCAAAATTCCTTTTAGCGGATTCCATAAATTTCTCTTCAACCAGTGCTAAGGGAAGAACAGAGACAAAATAAAGTCAGGTAAGTAAGTGAGGGTTTTCAGCTATTGTTAATATGAGACTTGGGAGAATACTACTTTTCTGTATTCATTCAGAAATAGTTGAGCTGCTGTACTGGTGCACTCTGCCTTTATGACCCATACAAACAAGAGGGAATTTAGATTTCCGGGTTCAAGAGTGCGACCACTTAACACCTGAGAGACTGAATATCAGTGAGATTTTCTTGGATAAAGCAGTTTCTGTGCTTACAGACACTGAGTCTGGCACAATAAAGAACAGGGAGGACCACAACATCATTTTTCCTTGGGTGTTTTTTACTGGATGAGTTATTACCTTTTCCTTCAGCCCCAGCATAACCCATGTCATGCAAAGAAGCTGTGTTCCCACCTCAGAGTTGTGAATGCCACTCCCTGAGTTTGGGAATCCCAAACTGGCACCAGGTACTTCTACTGTGCTGTTTCCTTGCTGTTATTTATTATGTAGTTATTTTCTAACTCCCTCCCAAGAGCCACTGGGAAAAGCATTAACGAATGCTGGAGACCACATGTAGAGATTGAAGGTTCTAGAGATGGAGCAACCCCCAAGCTGAATCAGATTTACTTCCTCACTCTGAAGGATCCTGAGAGCACCAGTGAGGAGCAACAGTGAGAGAGCATCAGCTTCTCCTGGAAGACAAACTTGTCAAGCCCAACAGAGTCCCCCACTCAAGGGCCTCCCATGGCCAGGGCCGTACCCAGCACACGGTTCAGCATCTCAATTGCTGGCTCCTCCAGCTCTTTGATCTGATCTCTCACAATGTCCTCAAAGGTCCTGTAGTTGGTGAAGCCTAGGAACTCCCGCCCGCGGTACTGGTCTTCGTATTTCCACACTCTGCCAGGGACGTGTTTTTTTGCTGAAATGGAAAAATAACATTGCTTTGCTACTAAATCACTCAATTTACATGTTTCAGACTTAAGAAGGAAGTCTTTCTCCTCTTTGAGTTGTTCTTGAGAGGAACAACTACTGAGATGATTTTTTGTTACCAGAGAACAGAGCCAACGTTGTTGCTCTCTGAATAAGCCACCTCACACACTGCACCAAGCATCTGACTGACAGAAATTATGATGGGCCACAAACATTCTGATTCTTCTTGGTATTTTGACTTGGCCAGTCACTTCCAAGCTTAAAAAAAACCCTGAACAAATCAACACTCCAAGGTCCCTAAACACTTTTTCCAGTAAATCTACTGTTGACTAGTTATTTTTACTTAAGATACTGCACTCAGTATTTCTTTGCTCATATACAAATTTGCTCTCTTTTTTTTTTCCTAAAGCAGAACAAACTCCACCCAGATTCTAAAATATTAATAAGCAATGATAAAATAAAACCATTAAGAGCAATAATAAAATTATTATATAGATGGCTATTATTAATTATTATAAATAATAATAAAATATATTATTACAAATAATTATAATATATATTATTATAAATAATAATACTTGGTGATGTTGTTATTTAGAAGAATGGTTCAGAAAATCACCAACAGGGTGTTGATTTGATTGCTGTCCTGGGAGGAGAGGGACAAGCACTGACCTCTCTGTCGTGACAGCATTTAACACAAACCGTGTCTGTGTCCCCAAGACACCACAACAGATGGATGCTCCTGGCTCCTTGTTCTTAATTTCCTTCAAAAATATTTCCTGAAGATGCTATGTCTAGGTGTGAAAACACAGGGATGGGTTCTCATCATGGGTTCTGTGCTTACCCTTTTCATTAGAGTTCAGGAGGACCACGCCCCACGAGCGGAACTCCTTGCGGATCTTGGTGAAGAGCCTGACCTCATTCTCAAAGAGCTGCTCCTCTCCCCGTGTGCTCTGAGAGATGTCTTGGTTAAAGTGCTTGATTAGCTGCAGGGAATCAAACAATGAGCAGGCAGCTCAGTGAAGTTCCCTTTCTTCAGATTGATTTGTGGGTGGTTAGTAAGTCTGCAGTTTGTTGTTAAAGCAGCGATGCAGTTAATAAAAAGCATCCCTTTTATGATCTTAGCTCCTGGTTTATTTATTTTTGGGAATTTTTTTTTTCTTCCCCAAAACCATCACAGAGGAGAACAAATAGATACTCTCTTTTTTCTATTTCCTCCCCATAGACTTTTAAAACTATTTACTAAATTCTAATAGGCCAGACTTGTATGAAGTCTGATGAGTTTTCATAAGCACTTCTGCTGCCTACTGAAGGCTCAGTCAGGAAATAACTCCCTGAGATGAGGCCCTTGATGGACCTCATTTTTATATCAGGAATTCGTTTGACCTTATGAGTGCTGTAAACAAAGGGAACACTTCAAAGTGCAGAGCAGGCAGGAGTGTAAGTTTTCCCAAGCTGAGATGCTTGATTTTGATCCAATCAACCAAGTTGCTTTGTTTACTTGTCACGTAATCATAAGAAAACAATTGCTAGAAGGGGCCACCAGCTCCTGTGGTCTATTTGGAGGTGGGGTTTGTCTATGTTACCCTCAAAGCATTTCAGTGACTGATACCACAAACTTCCTGGTGGTCCATGCTGATGTTTTGGTAACTTCAAGTGGTTTCTTTTTTCTCCCACAGTTACTTTCTCACTCTGCTCTGTGACCAATACTGATACTTACATCTGTGAGGAAAAACAGCTTCTCAGACTCTGTTTGGGGTGTGCCTCTCGTGTACCTTTGCAGATCCTGTAACGTTTTATGGAGGATGTCACGGATTTGGCTCTCCAGCACTGGCAAAGTTTTCTGGGGAGGAGAGAGAGAAACAGGACACTGAGATAGGTTGAACCTCTCTGGTTTTGGCAAATATGGCCTTTATTGAGGGAAATGCAGGGGCCAAGATCTCCCTGAGGGATCAGGCTGGACCTCACTGCAAGCTGGGCAGAATAGCTGCAGTCTAGGGCAAGATTTCACCCAGAGTGAGCCAAAAACAATGTCCTCACAGGCTGTGCCAGGGAGGTGGTGACTGCTCAATTCCTGATAATTGCCTGATGGAACATGGCTGTTAAGTTGCTTATTTTCTGTAAATTTACATAAATAGTATTTTTTTCTACTTTGAGACTGAATTTAGAGGTTCCCTGTATTTTAGCATCTTCTCTTAATGGAAGAAGATACATTACCTACAGATACATTTATCTAAAATAAAAACCCCCAATATCCTTACATTAATATAGTACATCTTGATGTTTTGAAGACATTTTCAGTTAAATAGAAATCACTGTTTCAGTAAGCTGACAGCAGTAACTTGTCACCCATATGATCAACACTCATAAACAAAAAAAAAAGAAAAAGTCACAGCTGTCATGGAAAAGGTAGGAGTTATGAGTCACAAAGAGATGAAATAATTTGCTTATTGGTGATCTGAAGTTAAAAGACAACTGTGAGGACAGACCATGGGGCTTTTTAGCTCTGCCTCTCAGTTCAGTTTGTTCTCAGGCTACTGAGTTGAAGGATCATTAAGCACTCTCTGTGCATATAAAGAAGAAATCCAGCTGCAGTCCAAGGCTGAAGGGTTGAACTTGATTTTAGGTAGTGACTGACACAAACAGCTCAGGGTGGGACCTCTGTTACTTACAATAATATGTTTCACAAGTTCATTTGTGAGCTTCTCTGCCAGATGGGGGATAGTAGCCTTTCCTTCATCCATGATAACCCTGTGAAGAAAAGAGGAAAAGGTGGATTTGGACAGCCAGGCTGTGCAGGGCAAGGAGGCATCACTGATGCTCAGCTCTGTTTGTCCAATTCTATTACACAATTTGAGTAAAGAAAGGGTCTCTGGCCATGCTGGTGCAGATGTGGCAACAGCCCAGGACTCTCTGGGCACTTTTACTCAAGAGTTCTTTGACAGCTACTGACTGAGCAAAGAGAAACAGAGAAAAATCTGAAAAAAACATATTCTAACAGCAGATGAATGTGCTGTTTTATTATTTCTTCATGGGTGAAGATTACTGATTCAAAACCCTTTTCAGCTGCCATTCTCTATTTTAGGACTGATTTGCTGCTGAGTCACCTGGGCAGCCTGCGCCCCCAGCACAGCCTTTCTTTCTCATGATATTTCATCATGTTTTCCAGTGAACAGAAATACTTCAGTGCCTGACTTGAAGGGCTTAGAGGCTTAACTCGAGTTCTTTGGGGTTATTCTGAATTTCTGAAGTTTGTAGCACTTTCCCCATGTATTTTGTATAAAAAAAAACCAAACACGTTTATTTGGTATTTAAAAATCTTCTGAGTTACTGAAACACAATCCTGCACAGGCAATAGAATCAGTGACTATAACTAAAACCTGTTTGTAACCCCTAAGTTAAATCCCAGCAAACCAGCTGGAAGCTTTGAGGTGACTTTAGCGCGTTTTTGATGAGATCTTTTCTGCGAGGAGTACCTGAAATGTTTGTGACTCTCAAAGAAGTGTCTCTCTTGCTGGATTGCAGCAGCCAAGGTCAGTTTGTTCTGGATGTCCTGCTGCCCACGGCACTTCACTATCATGTAGCCTTTTCTGAGGGGGATTACCCTGTTTTGCAATATTTTAACAATAGAATCTTCAGTTCCTCTGTCCATCAGGTCGGGTTTTGTGAGGATTCCTGTGAAATTAAAAGGGAAAGTTAACCACCAAGCAGGAACACTCTGTACCATGTTTTATAAAGCAATTCTTTTTGTATTCTCTTTCCTAGAAAGCTCTCAGCTCCTAGGCTGAACACTGCCTCCACAGTTGGCCTCCTACCATGCCTTTTTCTTTGAAAACCTTTTTTAACAGGCAAAAAGCAAAGCATTTTTATCATTAACTTCAGATTAACTACCATTAACTGAGTTTTCAGCTTCCAGGTATTCATAACAGGAGTGCCAGCAAGACACCAAACTAATGGATTCTTGGACCTGCTCAAGAATTGTGACTAGAAATACCTGCAAATATTCTCTTTAGGCTGTTTTTTTCTTTTTTTCCCCTCTTCTTCTAGTGACTAATTTCGAGATGTTGTGCAGAACATAGAACATCAGACCTCATGGGGGGAAAAATAAAAGATTTGGCCTCCTTTTCAGCTTGTAGATTAAAAAAACTATCTCACCTATTGTCCTTTCTCCAGTGGGGTCCACCTCTTGAGCCATTTTCAAAGCTTCTGTTGTTGCAATATCCACATTGCATGGCACCACAACCAAATTGATTGTCTCTTTGCAGCCAATAATACTTTTAAGTAGCGTTTTGATCTGCAATTCAATACAGCAGTGAGGAGGATCTGTGAAATCAGATGCTTGCTTGTAGGATGGGACAATTTCTAGCAATATGAGCCACAGCCTGATGACATGAAATGCCACATATGCTGAGGGTAGTGTTACATGCTGGAGGGTGGCATGGAAAGGGGTCAGCAGAAGAATGCAGCCTCTTTTCTTATGCCAGGATTAATCCAAGCACCAGGCATGAATGAGACCAGACTAATGCTGTTAAGCCTGCCTTGACAGCTCTGTGGAGTTTAACCTCTTGTGCATAAATAATCTTTCATTTTGGGAATATTGAAGGTATTTGATATCTAATCACACATAAGAAAATCAGGTTCTAATGCGTAGGTAAACACTTATGGAAAGAAAGCAAGCTCGATTATGTTGATAAATCTCAAATTTGTGTCTCAGAAAAGAGCACAAATGTCTTTGGGTTATATTTCAGTGGAATATTTGTAGGAAAATTTACAAAAAAAGCCCAAACCAAAGATGCACATGACATCTAGTCAGCTTTTTTCTATGTTTCAATACCAAACCAAATGAATTTATCATAATTTGTGCTGCTTTGTGGAAGCTTCACACAGCTCTACTGTGCTTATTCCACAGTAAATTAATTCTTTTTTTTTTTTTTTTTTTTTTTTTTTTATAATGGGTTTTTTTTAAGATTTTTTTTTTTTTAAATACTTTTTTTTTTTTTTTTTTTTTTTTTTTTTTAATCCTGGGTTTTGGTAAAGATGCCTTTCTTTTCCAAGCCAGTTTCTGACAGGCTGCAATGCTATAGACTCCATTTCTGGAGCATGCAGACAACTGGGAACAATTGAAATGTTTGGATTTTATCACATTGGCTACTTTCTTCTGAGCACAATAGAAAGATTGCCATCTACCCGTGAAATTAATTAATAAATTACTCTCCTCCCAGAAAGTAAAGCCCAGACAATCCAATCTTGTCTCCTTTTTTTTTTTGTATATCTAGTTTAGTTTGGGCTCCTCTTATTCCAAGTTCCCATTTAAAGGTATTTTAGGAGAAACAACACCCCCAGCTCCTGTGCATCACCCTCACAGCAGCCCTTATAGAGTTTTATTGTATTTCCCAGCATTTCTCCTAAAAGCAGCCAGAGGAAGAGCAGAGATCCCCTCCACTTATTCTGTTTATTTCACAAAAGGTCTGCTGGGAGCCCTCAGGGGATGAGACCCTGGGCACAGATGGGGTTTTACCTGGTCCCCGATGTCTTTTGGCTGATTCCCCACGGCCACCCTGGCGATTCCAGGAAGATCAATTAGTGTCAGGTCTGGGACATCAGGGGACTGAACTTCCAGGGAAATTAGCTGCTTGCTAATGGCACCTCCAGGACCGGCCACAATGTCCTGGGCTGTGAAGAGAAAAGAGCAGGGCAACTAATAAAAGCTTCAAATGATGCACCAAACCAAAAGCTGAACACAATAACTTTGGAAAGTACCTACTACCACCTAAGGGTCTTTCAGGCTTGGCTTTTTCTTTCAGATCCAGCCTCACACTTAAGTCCATTTATGCAAAAATCTAAGGAGGTTGTCATGTAGAACAAGGTGATGTGAAATCCTGTCGGCATTTGAATTGTAATATTTACAGAGCACATATTTATGGACTCTCATGCATGCAGACAAAATATATGTAAATAAACCACAATGAAAGGGATCAGGTAAAATACTGGTCAGTTGTAGAAATGCTTCCTCAGCCACAAGAGACTTTGTAGGCATTAATTAATCCTTGGCGTTGTGAAAGAAAAATAGGTCTTGTTCTTTATCCTTTTTCATAGAGAGATTGACAGTAAATTGCCCCAGATCAAGGCAATAATGCTTGAACTGTGATCACAGAGATGCAATGAAACTCCACAGTCATTCTCATGAGAGATTTTCAGCTCTTTAATTAGTTCATACCAATTGCCTGGCCAGTTTCGAGGATATCCAAATAATGTATTGAAAAGCTACTGAAAAAAAAAAAAAGGAAATAATAACATGTGCAGAGCTGTGCTAGTCAAGGCAGTAAGGACAATCCAACTTTCACATTTAGGGCAAGTGCTTCCTGCCCTGTGGGTAGGAACACTGATTTCTGATTTCTTACCCAAAGTGAAATGCCGTAAGAATAAAGCTGTGACATGTGAAGGGCAGTGACTGAGCCCATGGTCACAGTTCCTGGCAGAAGCTCTCTGTCCTCCACTCTGTCTTCTTGCAATTTTCTCCAAAACCATAAGATTTCCAGCCAGGTACTCTCTGAACTTCTGAACTGTTTGCAGGAAGCTTTTAGGGTCCATGTTTACACTTTGCCAGAGAACCTCCCCAAACCAGGGACCTAGGAAGACACCACCAATGTAAGGACACAGCCTGAGCCTTTATCATGGTTCAGGATGAAAGGATTATGGATCCAGTGGGTGGAACTAGAAGACCTTAAAGGTCCCTTCCAACCCAGGCCATTCTGCAATCACCATAATAGATAACTTTCACCACTGAAGCACTAGTACAACTCTTGAGAGAGAATTGAGTTTTGCTGGCCCAGCTGCTCCTGCTCTGAATCCTGCTCTTGGTGTTGCTCCACCAGCCCCGTGGATGCTGCTCAGTCTCAGAGGAAGGTTCAGGGGAGATGGAGCCACCCAAATTCACTCACCTTGCCTTATTGCTCTGTCCACCTGAGAGGAGTCCTGTAGCTCCTGGGCAACATCCTTGTAGGAGATCCTCCCCTGCCATGGCTGGCCTGCAGGCAACCTCTTGAGTTTAAGCTCTAAGGGACACCGAGTGACAATCCCTGCAGCAGTTCCAAAGGCAGAGGTTATTGTACAGGAAATATAGCCTTGAAGTGTGTGCTGAATACAGGGATGCCTAACGTTTCACACGAAAACATGGAAATATTCCAAGAGATGCTGCCAGAGCAGAGGGGGCTTGTCCAACTTCCTGCTCAGAGCAGGATTGTCACCAGTGTTAGTTGAGGCCAACCACGGTGTCACAAATGGATTTGGGAGTTAAATAAGTCCTTTCCTACTGCCCAGGCCTCTGGCAGCAGGGAGTAACCTTATCGAGATGACCAGCACCTCAAAACCCCCTCCCATTTGCAAGTTCTTTTAATAATGACTGATTCTCTCTATTATACAACAAATTATTTATTAATAGATGAGAAAACTATTGACTGTAAGACTTAAAACGAGACTAATACTACACAGATATAAAAAAAAAAAAAGGAGAAACTACTAGTAGATTTTATACAGTGCACGATAAGGTACCTTTTGAGTTACAGCCAGCGAAGAAATAGTATAAGCTTAGGTAGTGCAGGTATCTCTTGCCTCCATGCTATAAAAGCATACACTTTCATATGTGTGTGCACTATCATTGAGTATTTTTGGTACACATTGTTTCTTAGGTTATACCACTCCTTCAAAATATGTTGTATTAATACTGATAAGAAGCACCTGGTTTTGCTTCCGTTTATGTAACACTTATACATGTAAGACATGGTATTACAATCAGAGTGTTCATGGTGGTTAAAGGTAATTCAATTATTAGTCCATATAGAGTAGGTTGTTTCTCCACCCCGTTGACTTGAAATAATAAACCAGGGACAAAGAAGAATTCGTGGAGGTAGTAATTTGGTTGTAGAAGTTGAAGGAGTTCAATGGATGGTCAGTGACTCTTTTTATTCTTTCCTCACACTTTTTGGTTTAGTCTTTGTCTTCAGTGAAGTTTGGTTTCTTTAAGATAGTAAATGTTAGATCTAATCTAGTACAAGATCTAATCTAACCTAGTACAAGAATCTAATTAAAAACATATAGTTATATATACACACACACAAATATATACAGTATTAAATAACGGTTTGATTGTCTCAGGGGAATTAAGGAAGTGTTGAAATTCAAATTTTATTTTTGTTTTACCTTGAAGTGGTAGAGAGAGAAAAGTTAAAGCTCATTTTGAAAATTTGAGTTAAGTTATATCAACGGAGGAGTCCTTTTTATCCACTGTGACAATCAGAGTGAAGACACAAATATTCTACAGTGATGTTTGTAAAATTATAAGTGACATATATAAACATTAAGTAAAACAATTAGGACAAGATAACTAAATTATCAGATTGTTTGGTACTTCAATAGTACTAAATAAGGTATTAATATTACATAAACAAATGGGAATTCATTTTTTTTGGATTTTTTAGAGGAAATGGTTATTATTAGACTTAGACATTTTGTTGACTACAATTTTACAAACTTAGAACATGGCTTATATAGTGAACATTCATGTTAGAATCACAATTATTATACCAATTGGTTTTCTCATCAATGTGTTTAAGTTTGGGATCCATGAGGTTATCCAATTAAATATATCTGTTTCTTGAACCTTTTGGATTTCATGCAAACTTCCACTGTTTTTCCTAATTTCCTCTAGATCAATTTGATCAACATATACACAGCAACTAGTATTAATAACTGTACATACCCCACCCTTGGAAGCTAAAAGTAAATTTAAAGTCTTTTTGTTTTGTTTTACTACCTTTGAGAGACTGGTAACTTCTTGTTGTAAAGTACTGATTGCATCGACTTTCGATTTGTTCGATAATTCTAGATATATTTACAATTGTCTGTTCTAGTTCTGTCACTCCTAGCCATGGTAGAACCTTCTCACAGGTTCATTTGGTTGTAGAAGTTGAAGGAGTTCACATGGCTCTTCCCAGACATGTCTGGCCCTGCAAACCTCCACAGATAGAACTTCGCTCCTCTTTGGATGATCTCTTTCAGTGCTGCAACTAAATACTATGAAAAACTTTCCCACAACCCTAGCCTGAAAGCCTAGATTATACTCTTAACTCACATGGAATTTGCAGAATTTATGTGCATGAAAATATACACATAGAGCTGAAAAGTGGATTTTCTTCACCTGCAAGGTCTTCCAACAATCATCTCTGACTTAAATAAAGCTTTAAGTAAAGACCTCTGTACAATTTTTACACATCATAATAAAACGTATCTGTAAGAAAATAATGTTTGAAAAACCCCAAAAGCTGTAGCGGTAGTTCAAGCTCAGAGAATGACATATCCCCTGAAGAATTTCTGGGGGCCTAGAAAGTGAGGCCCCTCTGAAGGTAGAGTTAAGTTTGGCCTTGGAAAGGGAGTCGAACTCCCCCTGCCTGCCCTCAGTTAACAATAGTATCTTGTGTCTCACTCTTTCCTCCCTTCCTCCTTCCCGACTGGACACTGACCTTCCGACCCTTCCCTGGTTCCTCCCCTGTACCGTTATGAGATAAGTTGTAACCCTCAGAATAAAAGTCTGAATGTTGGGCTATTCTGGGGTCTTTTGCCCCTGAGCCCAAGCAGAGCAGACCCTCGTGTCTTGTGTCCGATTTGGGGCTCCGGGCAAAGGAACACTCTCTCTCTCTCAGCAGCTCTCCGGTTTTTAGGACAGCGGCCACCATCCCAGGGAAGCCTGGCTCGCTGTGAGGGGAAAAGAAGTCCCTAGCTGAAGCTGACTTCATGAAAAGGAAACTCTCAGAACAAGCCACCGAGCTGCCGGCTGTCCCTGTGGTCAGCTGTCCGGCCCACACCATCGGCTGCAAAAAGCAAATTTCAAAACTGGTTTTCCGTGTGAAATTAATTCTCTGCTGCACTGCTGTTTTCTGGGAAATGCACAGAATCAGCTGGGGCAACTACACTGCACTTCTTACTCCTGGTCTCTTGACCACCTGGAACATGTGCTTTGTTGGATTTACCTCTATTTCTCAGTCATGGAGTCAGCCATTTCTAGACCAGAAAAAAAAAAAAAAAAAAAGAAGAAAGAAACATCCCTTCCACCTCATCAAAGTGAAAACCCGAGAAAGGGAAGCCTTACCATTGCCCCTGGGGAGAGCAACACCAGACAGGGCTTCGAGGACAGAACTTTTCCCAGAGCTCTGGTCTCCAATCACTGCAATTGCAGGCAAGGACAGGTCCTTTTCTACTCCAAGAGCTCTCAGGCTGTCGACAAGGTCAATGCAGGGGCGGATCTTTTCCTCATATTGGTTGTACAGGGTGTGTTCTGCAGCCTGACAGAGATAAATTAACAATGAATTTTCCATAATTAAAAAACCCCAAAAAATTAGTCGCAATTTTTCTCGTTGTTCTTTGGTAAAACTTATTTGCTGCCATCAAGCTTCACTGTGCATCTCCATGTAATAAACGGGTGTCTGTAAATATGAAAGAAACAGTTGAGGTTGGCTCAAAGACCATTCTTAGTAAAAATATGAGATTTTGGAAGCCATCCTGAGTAGGTAAAGAACACTAAGTGTGCTTTGTTAATTTTTTTAATAACAGCTTTTTTGATAACTGCCATTTTCTTCCACTATCCCCAGATGAACTGAAGCATGTGTATGCAAATGAACACTTACCCCAGAAATCACTGTATTTGGTAAAGAATAGCTTATTAGATCTTTGTTTTGGAGTTTGAAGATTTTGTTTGTGCACAGACATCAAAAGATTTCTGCTGTAATGTTCTTAACAGGTAGCTGAAACATTTTAGATCATCATGGCTCTTCCTTCTTTGCCTCAATTTTAGGCTCACATAAGACATAAATATGAGTGGGTTGTTTTAAATGACTGTCATTTTCTGGGTTTGATACATGTCCAGATATTAACACAGGCTCTTCATTTACTTGAAAAAAACCAAATAATTTCCAGTCTTAGGCAAAACTGGTCCATCTGCTGTTAAATATGCTCAATTAAAATATATAAAGATCAGCTTAGTCTCTCCTCCCTGTTCCTCTCTCCACATTCCACTCTGACTGCTGCATTTAGAAATGCAATTTTGGGAACACCAATATGTTTCAGACATATTGGGCCAGGCACAGTCAAGCCTGACTTTCTGAAAAGAGAAACTGAAGTTTCTCCGCATCACTTTTATCCAAGAAAGATGCATCTAAAAGTACATCTATGGATCAGATGCACTCAAACAGAGGAAGGCAGCACACATTACTGGAGGCAGGCATTTTAAACCCTTTTTGGAAACTGCCCACTCTCTTCACCACAATGTTTAATAGCTAGTAAATTCTCAAAAAAATTCAGTAACTGTGTCACAGACTTAAAACCAATCTGTGTTCAGTGTAAAATATCCGAGAAGGTTATTATTAACCTTTCTGGGCATTTTGTTGAGGGTTGAAGAGCCTCAAGTAAGAAATACCTCAGTTTTTATGATTTCTCTTTGACATTTGTTGTTAGGATCCAAACAGACACATGTCATACATTAAATTGGCTTCTAGGCTGCAGCCATATATTTTTTTTTAGGCCTGCATTTTTAATGTTAATTAAAGATTAATTGCAAGTGCCTCTCTTCCTACTTACACAAATAACTGCTTGGCCCTGATCCCAAAAGTCCTCCTTAGACCTAACGAGTGCAGATTGCCCAAAGAGACCAAGGAATTCATTTTGAGGCACAAAATAAAACAGCAGAGTAAGAGTGGGGACGATCTGTGCCCTCTTCTTGCCTTACCTTGCCCTCTTCTCCAGAAAAGTCTTTCCCCAAGTCCTGCTCACAGTTAGATGTTCTCTCAAACATGTTTTCTGCTGTGACAGCATCTTCTTCTGGGTCTGGTGGGAGAGGCACTGAAAAAGATTCTGGACATGGTTTGAAGAAAGGATATGCAAGCCCTTCTTTCTTTGGGGTGTTTTTGTTTCTTCCAGAGGGTTGTGTGAACACTGCTGTCTTTTTATCCATGGCCTGCTGGTTTACTGGCCTGGTCCAGCCACTCTGAGGTGCAGCTCCTGAAACTAAACATGGGACAGTGAGTGACTCCTCCTTGCATTAGTGATCAGAGCAGAGAAACTCAAACACCACTTTTATTTCCTCATCCAAACCCTTGGTAGCTACCAAGCTCCACAGCTCTTTTCAAATCACTAAAATTGGTATCAGAAGATGGAGTTGAAACACTTCTCCCTACCTTTCTTATGCTATTTTTTGTATTTTAAAAAAAAAATCCATGGAATAAAACTGTGGCAGTGGCGCACCCCTCCTCCCCCCGTCCCACTTCCTACATACCAGAGCTAATGGGTGCATCAGAGATAACCCAGGAGTCAAAGGACTCAGCAGGAGTCATCTCTGGTACCAAGGAGGCTCAGACCTTAAGAATAAACATCCTAGTCTTGAAAAGAGATGTAGGAAGAGATAAAGAAAAATTGATGACTGAGAGACACCGTTTTACACTATAAAAGATGCACGAGTTGTCACTGGGGCAGAAGCCTCTACAATCACCCCCAAAGGTGTGAGAGACTTGTCCCCGACTTCTGGACGCAGGCTCGTGGTAACTTCTCTGGAGATCGAGAGAAAGGATCTCGATGTGTGCTGCACCAACAATTGGATGGTAAGATACATTGAATCCTAAGCTTATACTATTTCTTTGCTGGCTGTAACTCAAAAGATACCTTATCGTGCACTGTATAAAATCTACTAGTAGTTTCTCCTTTTTGTTTTTATATCTGTGTAGTATTAGTCTCGTTTTAAGTCTTACAGTCAATAGTTTTCTCATCTATTAATAAATAATTTGTTGTATAATAGAGAGAATCAGTCATTATTAAAAGAACTTGCAAATGGGAGGGGGTTTTGAGGTGCTGGTCATCTCGATAAGGTTACTACCTGCTGCCAGAGGCCTGGGCAGTAGGAAAGGACTTATTTAACTCCCAAATCCATTTGTGACAAAAACCCCCAGTGTTTGTTTTTTGGAGGGTAAAATAAAAAGTTACACCAGCTTCTGCAAAAAGCTGATTTTCCTCAAGGAAATATTTTGCTGAAAGGTGTTTGGAGAAGCTCAGTCAATATCAGAACAGGACTGAAGGGAGTGTGAGTCCTTAACTCCCTGGGCTCAGCAGTTTGGGGCTGGGGGCATGGCTGGGACACACTAAGCCATAGGCAATAAGTGGCCATCTCACCTCTTCTATGGAAGAAATACTTGTGAGAGGCAAGTCTGACACCTCCTTTAGGATTTCTGTGTCTTGGTTCCCTCCTCCACAGCTGAAACCCTCTCCCAAATGCAGACTTTGTTTCACATGAGGTTAGAGAGGCGAGAATTAGGAGGCTTTTTATTTCCTTGATCAGCATTTCCTTATGGAGAAGTTCTGTTTTCTGTGGGTGACTGAAGAAATTAGTGGCTTTTGACGTGACATTATCCATTAAGATAATGTCCAGAGAGAGTGATTTAAGGAAAAAAAACAACCTCAGAGTATTTCTTCAAAGCTAGAATTTTTTAGCCTCCCTCTGCCAAAACCAAGATCTGTTTAACTCAAACACTTTGGAAAACAAATTAGGAGAACCACAACTTTGCTTGAAATAAGTTCCTGTTATTTTTCTATTAATTCTGTAAATTCTGTATTCGTTGAATTACATTTATAGGTTTTATGATTTACCCAGATGCCAGAAGAGGATGACAAGACACAATGTAGTTTATACTTTCAATGTGTGAAACAAATTTAGAAAAAAAACCACACATTGTACGAGAGTAGTTGAGAGAACGTTGTGGGCCAAGCACAAGAAGTGACTGTGTGGGCAGTTATAATTAGATTTATTGCTAATACAGTATGTAAATATTGCCAGTGCAGTATCAAAATAATAACTCTATCATCTATTACAATGATTATAATCAGGTCATGGTCCTTCTGTTGAATCCCAAGTGAGACCCCTTTGCTTCCAAAACATCTCAGAGCATTCTAGGTGTAGCTTGCTCCACCTAGTCCCAGATTTGGTCAGCAGTTCATGTCTAAAGGGCTACAATACGAGCAGGTTCATGTGGAAATGAACAGATTTAGTCTTTGGCCCTGCAGAATTCACCATTACAAAGCAACACAGCACCTCTGGAGCTACTTTAGCATTTTATGTCTATATTTGTGTGGATCTTGGATATTTTTACACCTGTCCAACAGAGTTGGAGCTGGAGCTACCTTGTGGGCATCCCCAGTGGGGTTGGGGAGAGACGGGGATGGGGAGGGGGAAAAAAATCAACCCAGAAACTCCCTGTAAGTTCAGGACACCAGTTTGCCCCTTTGGCCCAGTCTCCAGCAGCATTTTGTATCCTTTTTGTTGTCAGTGTGTACCAAAGTCAACCACAAACATCTCAGTTCACAATCTCTGGAATGAATTAATTATGCAAACTTCCGGATATCCTGCAATACCCCCCTGGTGTGTTTACCCAGGACAAAGCCCCCGGCATCATTGAGGTGGAAGGGATTTGGGGAGGATGCACGAGGAGACACAACCATCCTGAGTCATCCTTTACAGACACTGAGATGGAGTGCAGACCCCAGGGTGCACACACACACAACTCCCCCGAACACTGATACTTGCAGTCACCACCAGAATAAAAAAAACATGTGTGGAATTCTGAGGCCACACTGCTGCTCTTCCCCCGGATCTGCAAAGGGTGAGCAGGCTGTGAAGCCCTTCCCTGAGCCACACGGGCACAGCGATTTCTTTGTGTGCTGAGCCGTGGCGACATCGCATGGAATAAAGGAGGAAGGAGAACAAAAGAGCTCCAATTTTAAAGAGCCCTTCTACAACGAGCCAGAATCCACACGTGAAACACGACACTTGGATGACGTGATGATACTGAAAGTCTGCCAACAATTTCCTCTCACCAGAGCTGCCTCTGCCTCCTTCGTCATAACAATGCTGTTTCCTTGAGCTTTACCTTTAGGATTTGCCTGCCTGTGTGCGGGAAACCTCTCCCAGCTGAACACAATGCACTGTTCTGCACACCCACATCTGCACAACCACCAACCTGCAGGTGGCTCTGAAGAGGAGTTGCTTTGTTTTTCTGTAACAGCCCTTGGACTTTGCACCGGTAGAAGATGAAAAGCCCCTACCAAAAGATCCCCTCTCAAACCCAAGGTGCAGAGCTCACACAGCTCTCGGATTTATTCACTCCCTGTCCAGCCAGAGGAGCTCATGGACTTCTGGCTGACACATCCTGTGGCTTCAAGATATTTGGGAAAACTCCGCAGTTTCTGTGTTGTATGTTTATTAACTCTGGCTGTCTTCTCATAAAGAAAATCAAGCAATGCAAAGCTTATGATCCTACTCATAAATATTGCTGGCTAGATCATCTTGCTGAATAATGGCTTTAAAAAAAATTAAATGCCATCTCTCAGTTCTCTCCTTTTAAAGAGGAATGAATACTAACATATTTTGTTTTTTTTTTTCTTTTTCCACCCCAGAAGGCAAAAAATCCTGCTCCTGGCAACCTTGTTTAATCACACTTACTTTAGACACTTTTTGTCACATTAAAAGGAATGAAGATAACAGTAAAAAATTGCATTACTGTTTTTAGAAGGAGAGGAGGAACTTACCCTTGAAAGTGTCCTGCAGCAAGGAGAAGCAGGGACTTTCTGAAACTTCTTCAGATGCTTTTTGATTTGCAGGCTCCACCCTCCCACTATGACAAGAAGGAGCAGAAATGAAACTAATTCTCACAGGAGAAATACTTGGCTTCCGTGGAAATGACCAGGCTGTTTCAAAGGACAGCTGTCACAAGTGGGCACCACTTGCTTGTATCTTGTACCTGGCTCAGTTAAGGGCACTGTTATCTTAACACATGAATTGTGTCCACAGTTAAGGGGAGACCTCACAGCCATAAGCTCAGAGAGCCACAGAATCCTAGAAAGGTTTGAGTTGGAAGGACATAAAGATTATCTTGTTCCCACCCCCCTGTCATGGGCAGGGACACTTTCCACTGTCCCAGGCTGCTCCAAGCCCCAGTGTCCAACCTGGCCTTGGGCACTGCCAGGGATCCAGGGGCAGCCACAGCAAATCTGGGCACCCTGTGCCAGGGCCTGCCCACCCTCCCAGGGAACAATTTCTTCCTAATATCCAATCTAAACCTACTTTCTTTCTATTTAAAACCATTCCCCCTTTTCCTGTTACTACCCGTCCTTGTAAAAATCTCTCAGTCTTCTTACCAAAGCCTCTCAGAAGAGCAGCCACACCTCTGTACTGCTATTCTGCAGGTGATGCCCAGGTGAAGATAAGCTTAATTACTGCTGAATTTTTAGTGACTCACTAATTATTAATTAGTCACTGTGGATATTTAGCACAAATGCAGCAAATGCATTTATCAAAGGCAATTCTGAATCTGTTACAGCTGTCACCTCAAAACACAATTCTTGACTTGTTAAAACTGTCTCCATGAAAGTCCTTGAAGGGGCTCAGTCAGGCAAATGTGAAATTTGTTCTCTTAAGCTGAGAGCTTCATGATAGCTCTGGAAAAAATAATTCAATGTCTTGGGGTTTTTTCCTTTCATTTCTCTGGATGTTTAGTGAAGAGCAGAAATGAAACTACTCACAACACAGCTGAGCTCCGCCTCCTTTGGCAGCAGTGTATAAAAGGATGTCAGGAACAAATGGCAGAGCTACTTGGAAATAATTGAGCAGCAAGTTGCCTTTCCTCCTCCACAAAAGGCGCCTCAGTGAGTCAGTTCACTCACACCCGGGGCAGAACTTGCTGCTTCAAGCTGCTGTACCCCACTCCCACCAGTGCTGCCTGCTGGGGATGCTGCTCCTGTGCCATCCAGGGGACCCTTTCAGCCTCCTCATCCCTCCATGCACAAAATAAGTGGGTGAGGGTCCCTCCAGAGGAGAGAGGGGATTTTTTCCACCTCTCAGTGAGACTTTCCAGCCCAGGCAGGGTGGTAAACCATGCCACCACTCATCTGGGCTGTGCCTTGGCTGCCAGAGGCTGCAGGGTACAGCTGAGGTTGTTGGATGTGGGTGACAAGAAAGCAAAGTGACACACGGTGTGATTTGCCTCCATTATGCACTCCTTCAGGACAGGTCCAAGTTGTTTCTCATGACCTTGCCATGTTTTATCAATATCACTGGGTCAGGATGTTTCCTCTTCTGCTGTCTTTGCCCTCCTGCCCACATTTTCTTTTGTGTTTTGGGTTGTTTCCCTTTGTTATTAATAGGCTCTAAGCTGTTAAGTAACATCAGAATGCTTTCTTCAGTCACGGGCTTTGCAAGCTGGATGCAGGATAACCCTTTACTTCTCACTCCCTCTGGTTCTGCCCATTGCCTGCACTGGTGAGCCGTTCTCAATTCCTGGCTGTTTTGGTGGGTTTCAAACTGCCTTACTCAGGTCCTTGGGGCTGCCTGCTCAGCAGTCACACTTCCCTAGACCCAGCCCTTTTTCCTCATCCATTGCCTGGCAGTGACTCGAGGGACTTGTTCCCAAGCTCTGGCTGTGGGAGGCAGAATGTGACACACAGCGGGGCTGCAGCAGGACCCCACAGCTCCAAGCCCTACTCTTCACTTAATCATACAGGAGATCAATCTAAAAGAGATTCTAAATCACACTCTTGTCCCCAAATGGCTTTTTTTCCACCCTGTGTGCAAGAGGCTGATCTACACATGGAGTGGAGGTGTTTGCTTTATTTACAGTTGTGCACAGAAAGAGGAGCTGGGTGGCAAATCCATAAAGCCAGCCCAGGTTTCTATCAGAAATTGTCATTATTTATACACAAACAAAGGCAGTCATGTCCTCTGGCTATTAGTAAGAGTTCTCTTATTAACTAGAATTTTATCTTCTATTGATTAAATGATTCTCTCACTTCTTTTGCTAATTAGTCCTCATGCTCAGTCTTTCTCTTCTTTTGAGTCAGTGTTTTTTTTGGGTTGTGATCTCCCCTTATCAAAACTACCCATTCCTGATTTGATGAGCTGGCCTCACTTTGTTCCTTGCATTATCTTATTTTATTCATCAAGTGTCCTTGGTTTGTTGTTTCAGCAGTAAGTTATGCCTGGCTGCAGTTGATACATTATCTCAAGTTTTTTCTATTCTTTTTTTTTTTTTTTCTACAGCTGCTGCAATTACTGAGACACATTAAACATAATTTATCTTTTAGGGGTTGTTCATCATTTCCTCCAGTTGAGGGTATGAAGCCACAACAGCACTCCAAAGCCTCACTTTTTATGAACATCACACACTTCCCTGAAATTAATCACAGGGATGACTGGCAAGTCAATTGCTTCATGATTTTTCAAATGCAAATATTCAGTGCTGCAATTAGGACAAAGCATAATAGGGTTAGCATTAAGAGAACAACAACAGGGTGAAGTATCTTATTGAAAAATCCCTGTGAGCCTCTGAAGATAGTGTACCACCACTGATGTTTTGCAGGAATAGCTGCACCTTTCTTCCTGTTGTCAGATTTCCCCACTTGAATGTTAAGAAAGTCTGGCTTTGCTCGTCCTCCTGAATGCAAAAGAAAACATCTTTTAAATCCAAAGCAGTCAAATAATGATTTGTCAATGATTATTTGTTTTATTGCTCTTAAATCCAAAGTAGTGAAATAATGATTTGTCGATGATTATTTGTTTTATTGCTCTTAAATCCTGTACCAGCCTATAGGGCTGAGAACGAGGCTTCTTTTCTGATTCAGGCTGACCCTCTCCAAAGCAGCATTCAAGACGTCATTCCCAGGTTCCTCTGAGCTCTGGTTCATTATTAAACAGATTCAAGCCCTCCATGCCTTTTCATGTGACACACATAGAGGTTTCTGAAAAAGGTTTTCAAGCATTTAGCTTGCAGAGTACATCTTGTCCTACCAATTGAAGGGGACATCCTGGCATATAGAAATTCTTGAGTGAATTTAGTGTCTCCCTGTGCATTCCATGGTTGTAAGAATGGCTGTGACGCTGATTTTCCCATTACCCCAACAATCAGAATTGTAACTTTACTCACCAAACCCTTGCAGTGAGTTATTCCTGAATGTCTGGCTCTGCTATCCACCAGAAATGCCTGGTTTCAGTTGATGTATTGTCTTAAATTTCCTTCTTCTATTCTTTGTTTTCTATAGCTGCTGCAACTACTGACATGTTAAACATAATTGATCTATTGGGGAGCTGTACATCAATACCAGTGATTAGCTTATGAATTTTCAGCAGTGCCTTTGTTATGTGATTAGTTTGGTTTTGTTTAATACGAGACACAAGGTTTAACACAAGGTTTTGTGTTGCAAAAAAAGGAGGAACTCTGAGTAGCATCACTTGCTGTGAATGGTAAAATCAGGATTCTCCTTTCTCCACATGTCCAGAGTTTGGTTCTCCTATTTTCTCCTGAACCAGCAAAATAAAAACTTGATCACCTTAGTGGGAAATATTTTAGTGTAAGGCATTGAAAACAGTTTTCATGTTTATGTAATGATTTATAACAGCTTCCTTCACTGGTAATCCAGCTCTACAAACTAGCTCAACACAACAGAGATGTTTAAAATAGACTAAGCAGAATTTCATTCAAATCTCAGAGTGCGGAGGATGTTTGAAATAATTTTAATGAACACAAAAACGGGGCATGATGCAAAAGATGAATGACCAAGCATTTGTCAAAGTCACGCCACATTATAATTTAAAAAGAAATCAAAGTGTAGAGGTCCCAGAGGACCCCTATATTGCTGACCAGGGACAGGCTGGGCATCAATCAATAGGTGGTGAGCAACTGTACTGTGCATCACTTTATTTTGGGCTTTGTTTTTTAAAATTTCAATGAGTAATTACTATGATAATATTTTACTTGTTTCAATTATTCAACTGTTCTGATCTGTTGTGTTTCTTTTGTGATTCTTCTCCCCATCCCACTGTCAGGGGGAGTGGATGAGTGAGTTACTGCCTGGAGGGTTTTGCAGTTCCAGGGCAAAGCTGGTTCAGCACAAGCTAATGGAGACAAAAACCAGTGTGTCCGATGTGATGGGAAGGAGCTGGTGGTGATTTGAAAGGCTTTTAAATAAATAGAGGAATGTAAAAGTCAGAGAGAAAATATAACTGGGAGAGGGTGCAGTTTTTGGGGCAGGGGGGTGTGCATGAAAGAGCTTGAAAAATACATCATCAGTGGGTAGAATGCTCTCCATGTTTCAGAGCAGAGAGAGACACCTAAACCATATTCTCTTTAGTTACATGACCCTGAGCCTTGTTCTTCTTTAGTAAGGGATGAGCTATAGGGAATTGGGTGATTTGCTGTATATGAACTCTTCCACCTCTTCCTGCATATTAAAATATGGAGCTTTAAAAATTAGGATTTTAAGCAAAGTTAGTATAGCCAAAACCAGCTAAAGTAGATTCAGTAAGTAAACCCAGCTAGAGTTAATTAAAGAATTAATGTTTAAGCAAAGAATTGAGTTAGAAGTGAGCCTTAAGATGTAGGTAACTGGTTGCTTGTCATTTTATATTTACTCAGCCGTACTTATAATGAGAAACAGAAACATTAATCAATAGGTCAAAGGAACATGAGCAATTACTCACCATTCTACCTAAAAGACCCATTCAGCTAGGAATGAATGGAAGAACTGGAGGTTCCCTAAAGGCAATTTGTATTCTCAAAAGCCAGAAAGGTCAAAGAGAGGAAGACAAGTTTTACTTCATCATTCTCCCCTCCCCTCAAATTATGCGACCACCGAGTCAATTTAAAGAACAAACCATGCATGCTTAATGACTATTCAGCTAATTACCATACAGAGAGGGGAATGGGAGGTCTTAATGTGATTAATGTGTGTTTGTATTTTGAATATTCAAAACCCCTTGCAAATAAATAGACTTTGTATTGTTTTGTGCATTGCTCTGCAGATTAGGGAGCTATCCCACACAGTAGCTGAAATAAACATTTCTAATTACCCTGTTAGAGTCTTTGTCTGTCTCTAGCTGGGTATCAATATTAGATCAATACCCATATTTTAGTAAATCAATATGTCTCAGGTATATTTGTCTGCAGTTGGACTTGGCTGAAGTTTGTCACAGTGTTTGACATGCAGGTTTCATCCTTCCAATGAGAGGGACAATCCTGAAGAGCTTGAAGTGTGGGATGAAACCAGTCCTTGTTCATGTGAGTATCCATCACTGTGTGGCTTCCAGTCAGTCTCAGAGAGGGAGCCAAGAGTGTAATTTGTCTGAGTATGGTTTGCTGAGGCCTGATTGCCTTATGTAAACTGAATATTGTAATCAAGGGGATCTTTTCTCCAGTACAAAAATACCTGAAATTTGAGAGACCCAAATTACTTGAAGCAGTGGGAGCTGCTGGCATCCCTAATACCATGTGCATTGG
The DNA here is from genome assembly GCA_025920805.1 of Petroica traversi. Lineage (NCBI taxonomy): Eukaryota > Metazoa > Chordata > Aves > Passeriformes > Petroicidae > Petroica > Petroica traversi. The sequence goes on along the minus strand of JAHLSL010000075.1, from coordinate 3,134,522 downwards.
ACTACCCAGATAATGAGTTTCTGCAGTCTCAGGTCCTTCTTACCCTCACCAAGTGGGTTGTGTCCTCTTCAGCCGTGTGCAGAGACCTCCAGTTCCTGTTAGCCCCTCACTGCCTGGGGGCTTCCGCTTTTTCCAGCTTTCCTGCACATTTGTTAGGCACCAAGCTTTCTGGGGAGAGGGGTGGTTCAGACAGTGCTGGGCAGACAGGGGCAGTTCAGGCTGGACACCACAAAGAATTTCTTCACTGAAAAAGTTGTTAAGCATTGGAAGGGAAGCATCACATGGAGGTGATGGTGGTGTTCAAGAAATAACTGCATATGGCACTCGGTGCCATGGTTCAGTTGATATTGTGGGATGTGGTCAAAGGTTGGACTGGATCTTGGAGGTCTTTTCCAAACTAATTGATTCCGTGATTTGTTAGACTTCAAGCCTTTTGGGCAGTGGGGTGGTTCAGGCTGTGCAGGGCTGACAGCATCCCTCCTGTTTTTAGTGCAGAGAAACTTCTGGCTGCCCTCCTTTCTGCCCCCCCTCCTCTCTTCCCTCTTCCTCTGAGTGATCCTTGCAGTTCCCCCCACTTGGAAGTGTCCACCCCACCTTGGAGCCAGGCACATGGAGCTCATCATCCTGGACACCCTGACCTCTCATCACCAGTTGTGAGCAAAGGGACCAGAGCCAGCTGTCACCCCCAAGGCTGGGGTGTGAGACTCCAGTGGCTCCTTTGGTGGGCCAGGAGGTGATTCCTGCATCTGAGTGTTGAGCAGTGGTTTATTCCACAGCAACAGGAGAGTTTGGGGAACATGTGGATCTTCTTGGGGTCATTTACTGCAAATTTTGTGGTCATCAGAAATGATTGTGGTAGTGGGTAAGGCAAAGTGAAGTTCAGATGTTCTGCTTGAGAGGTATGGAAGAGACTGTGGTTTCAGTTGATGCCTTTTCATTGTTTTAGTAAGTATTCAAATCTAATGAGGTAGAAACTTGGCTTCAATTTTTAAACACAGAGATTTATGTTTCCTTTCTGCTTTAAACAAAACATTTCCTTATTTCTCATAAATATTTATGGAGAGTCCTGTAGCTAGTCCTAACCCCACATGAATTCCCAGGCTGGTTACTTTTGGCCAGAGCTGGATTCATTAACCAGAGCAATGATGGTCACCTGAAAATGCTGGAACTGTTGGCTCTGTTCCCAAATTATCTGTGCTGGTGTGTTTGCCAAAGCCATTTTTCCTGCCTGGACACTGACTCTTGACCTAGGGTTTTTCTTTTCTACACTACGAAAACCTCCACTCCTGGCCCAGAAGTAGCTTCAAAAGAGTGTCTAAAGCAAGGCATTCTGAAGTCACTCCAGGAAATGACATCTGAACTCTTTCTTTGTTGTTGTCCACACTCCTGAGTTTGTTTTCAATTACATGTTGAATTTTTTTTATCTCTTTAGAACATGATGAGATTTCCTATTTTACATGGATTAGATGGTACAGACTTCACTGAATAAAGGAGTAAAGATTTACTGGGAAGCAATGAAGAGCCTAACCCACCAACAGCTGATGAGGTGATGTATTTTTCTGTCTCCAAATTTCAAAGTAATCAGAAGCAAAAACCGAACTAATGTATCAAAGAAGAAAGAAGAGCTTTAACTGTATGATGGATTGGACACTTCCCAAAAGCAAAGTTCACACAACAAGGTTCCCAAAATTAATTAACTAACTCAAATGAGTAGAAGCTATCAAAAAGGAGAAGAGGAAACAAATGAAGAAAAATACCCCCCTCAAAGAAAAGGACCATTTCTACAATTTATAAAGGACAGTGTGACTAAGAATTAAAACTCTGTTTTCTAGAGTATTAAATTTATTTATTTAAGGAGTATTGAAGTTTGCCAATGATCATTATTATGATAGTATTTAAATAGCTGCCATCAGGACATTTACAAGTGTTGATATTTTTCTCTAACCACTTTTCTACTTTCCTAGTTTCTGATAATGAAATAGGAATAGAAGAGTGTTATCCGCTACACATAAGGCTGTCCTGGTTTAGGGCAAATATTTTGGAGGAAACCTCTGGGAGGTCTCCTCTAGGAAGAGCCGATTCCAATCGCCCCTCCCCCTACCGGTCCGGGAAGAATTTCCTTAGAGAAAAAGTGGAAAAAACTATTTATTTAACACATAGAATATTTACAAGTATAGGGAAAAAATTGGATAATATGAAAACAATGAAACCTCTCCTTCCTCTGAAGAGATGGTAGATTCAGAGTCCGTCTGAGTCCGGTTCAGTTCTCCAGTGGGGGGACGATTGCCGGGCCCGGCTGTAGCAGTCGGCGAAGGTGGGGGAGGGGCCCCCCGGGCGTTCCCTGGTGTCCTGGGCTCACGCGATGCCAGCCAGTCCCAAGAAGAGGGAAAAAAAAAAGAAAAAAAGAGATAACGCTGTCTGCTGGAATGCAGCC
>JAHLSL010000075.1:3115496-3132078 GCA_025920805.1 Petroica traversi | reverse complement strand
AGGGGACGATTGGGGATACAAACAGGCCATATGGCTAACCCAGGACAAAGGCAAATAAAGGCAGTTCCTCACAGCTGTTTAGCATTAAAATATTACATTTTGGGTGGGGCAGGGAGAGTCTGAAACCTAAAACACAGCATGTAGTGTGTTTGATTGTCCATGAACTGCTCAAGTGCCACTGGCTTTGCATGACCTTCCTCCTGTGTGCCCCTTTACTCCTGTTACATTATAAATTACACAGATGAGTTCCTCAATTCATGTAAATTGCTACTGTCAACAGGAAATTCAATGATCTGGCAGAAAAATGTTGAGGGATTTTTGTATCCCTCGAGGTGAATTAAGCACATGTTTGTGGTTAAATGCAAAAAGATTTAATGAACAGTATCCAGAGCAGAGTCCTACTGCCCTAAGTGGTTCTACAAGGACAGTGCAAAGATGTGGCACGGGCTGATTCCTTACCTTTGCCCTGATATCCACTGTGTGAATGTTGGCACAGGGCACCTCATCCCTGTGGTCCAGCCCCCTGCACCAGCTCTGCTGCCCAAAGGTGACCCCTGAGTGCTCCCTTTGCACCTCTGCCACCCAAATGCTGCAGCATTTCTTATCTCATCAGCTAGTGCAAGCTCACAGCCTCACAGGGAGCAGCATTCCTGCCTCCAGCCAGGGTAACCCCTGCCTTGTCCTCGGTCCCTCCATGCCAGAACATTCCTTGGTCAGGAATGACTGTTGGGGAGGAAGAAATAGGAAAGTCTTATAGAAATTATTACCTGGCAAAAGATGTTGAAAATATAGAAATTACAAGTGAGATTGAAATGAAGACAAGTTTTGAGATACCAAAACTCATTTACTGAATAAACTGAAAAATAATGGTATGGCCACCACAAGTGATCTCCCTCTTTGATTGAACAATGGCCTTCCTTGATCAGACAATGGCCCTTGCCAGCCTGTAGGTCCAAGGATCAGAGCAGACTTTACTAACTTAGCATAAGGTAAAAAAAGCAGTTTTTAGGGCTTAAAATATAACGTCATATGGTAATACAAGGATGCTCATAGGCTGTATGTAAATGCTATAAAATTTGTATCTTGTCCTAGACTGGTTAGTGGAAATTAGAATATTCAGCATAGAACATGATTTATTGTATTGTAAGAGAGAACCACGGAATTCTGATTCCTGTACCTCTCTCTCTCTCTCACCTCTCTGACCTGCTCTGAGCTGCACCTGGCCGTTCATGGCAGGTCTCTTACCCCCACACTCTTTATTACAATAAACCTCATGCTCTAAGATCAGACTCTAGAGATCTCTGTCTCTGTCCAAACCACATCCACATACCGGAGAGGTCATCCAACAGGCACCACAGATTTCAACAAATGACCATTGCTAAGCAGCTACAATTTTAATTATCCCTCCTATGCCATACTAGAAAAGAGGTTATGGGCTTAATGAATGCTCACTCTTCCTATGAAATATGTCAATATCTCACTGACATTTTCGCTTCACTGCAGCAAAACACAAATAGAGGTGCAGACACTAAGCAGTGGACTGAGGGAGCAGGGAAATGTTTTCCCGACAGCACAGAGTTGTGGAATACAATCAGTGCAGGTGGCTCAGGGTGCAGCTGCAGGAGCTGCAGGTTGAGCTCTGGTTGGTGGGAGCCCCAGGCAAGAACTGGCACTGAGCCTTTGCCCCTCAAAGGTCAGGGGGACCTGGAGAATAAATTGCTTTAAGGATCCAGATGCCTGAGACTGTGCTATGGAGAACCTGGGGCTGAGCTGCCAAGTGCAAAAGCAAGCCATGTCAACATCAATTCCTTGTGGGGAGAATGGCCTGGCTGAGCCTTAGGCATGAAGGGCACCAGTGATATCCGAGCTCAGGGCAGGAGCACAAAGCTTGGGGAGAAGGAGCTCCTGCTCAGTCAGAGGGGACACCCAGGATGCAGGAGGGACAGGCCACAAGGACATTTGGCAGAACTTCCCAGATGAGGAAGAAACTCATAAAGCCAACCCAGCAATTGTGCTGAAATGGGCTCCAGCTGGGGAAAAGGTGCTTCTGGCACAGGGAGATGGCAACCGCTGACTCCCAGCCCAGTGACCCCAAAAACTCAGTGAGAAAAAAGGAAACTCTTCAAAAGATGAGACAGACGGAGCACAGAGAAAAACTAGTTAGCATAAGAAGCAGGGTAACCTTCTAGCCAATAGAAAAATAGTAAGACATAATATTAAAGATATTAAGGTATCAGAAGTTGTTGAAAATTGATATTGGTTAATAATAAGAGAAGATATTAACTTAATTTTTAATAAATAGCAAAACAGAATGCTATTTTAAAATACAAATATAAATATGGTATTTTATTTAATCTTTATAATGTCCCTAAACAAGAAATATTTAGAATATTTAAGGATAATCTATTATATAATGTATGATATAGAACATTATAGATTATATATAATATGAATGTAATATCTAAATATTTAAATATGGTATGATAAAATATAAAAATAATTTTTTAAAAGAGAACCATGTAACTGGTAGCCAATGAACATGAATGTCTTTGCTAAAATGTATAAGTAGTGAAACACAGCACAAAAAGATACAGCAAAGAGAATTCGAAACTTCTGATTCCCTAGAAATGAGGAACTGCTGTCACTCAAATGTTATTAAACCCACCCATCTCAATCCCCTGAATTCTAGTCATTGTTCAGCATTTCACTGCAGCTAAGAAGAGATCACATAAATCACAGTCATATATTACTTCCTCCCAGGCACTGTATTTAAGTAAAATCATCAGCTTCTCTTTGCTTGTCTGGGTGGACTGCACTTGGTCGGAGTTTTCCTTTAAACTCACCCTTCCTCAAAAAGAGCATCTTGCACCTTTCTTTTCCTTTCTTGTATTTTGCTTTTAAATACAGTGAAACTTCCCACTTTGAGTTAGGTAACGCTGCACAAAACACATGAAGAAACAGTTGCCACTGAGAAACTGAAAATGTTACCTATTATTTGATCAATAATTCCTACGCTGCCATCAAACTGGACTGCCAGGGATCCAGGGATTTTTTTAGGAGACATGTCAGCAAACATTTCTCATGCTCTTAAATGGAGAAATAAAAAGGGAGCTCTGTCCATACTTAGTTCTTTATGGGATTGGTTGTCACGTTCATAGAGAGGTAAAAATGGGAGCATCTAAAATGTATTTCTACATGGCCAGGGGTACGAGGGACCTCTTTGTGTGGAATGCTCTGCTGGGGATATTTGAAATGGGAGCCTGCCCCTGGCAAAGGGTAGGAAAGCAAGGTCTGGCACGATAGGGGCAAAGCTGCTGGGGTCCACCCGAGGCGATCTCCACCCATGCCTGTGGCTTCCAGAGCCTGGCCAGGACAAAAAAGCAAGGAAAGGTTGGGTATTTCTAGAGATGCAGAGGATCTGGAAAGCCACTGCTGCCACCTGCTGTGCCATCCTACTTTTAAAGCCATAAACCCACGCCCTGAGTAATGCCACAGCCCAGAGCTCATGGCTTCGCATGGGATTTGCCTACAGGGATTAGAAAAAGATGGATTGCTGTTTTGGCTTTAACCTTAGTGCATGGTGGTGACCCCACAAGCACACAGGGGTATTTCCCAGCACTTTCCCAGCTTGGGAAAATGCAAGAAATCACTCCCTACCTGCTGCTTGTGGTTGGCAGCGTCACCTGGAATGAAGAACATCGACGTCCACCAGCTTTTTTTACCCCCCAGGTTAATTTTTCAGATTTAGGATTCCATGAAAAAGCTTCCCACTGCTTTCTAGGTGCCAGTTTTCTTAAAAGTGTTCAAAGTTGCAATCCCACTTTCAAACCAACTCTGCAAGACTGCTTCCAATCTGAGAAGTGATTGAAAAAGTGGCAAGTGATAATTTTTCCATGGTTATCAAAGTACTTGAGAGTACTTCTGCCTGCCACATTTAAGTACTGTGTCATGAACAAATGAAAACAAAGCTGATGATGGCTTTCAGCACTGCAGATCATTAACACACTTCAGTCCAGTCCAGGTGACTGAGCTTCACCTCTCAAAAAGTGAAAACACCATGGAGTTAAAGACCATTTTTCAGGAATTTGTGCTGTGAAAGGTTCTCGGGGTGCAGCTTTTCCTGTTGCAGAGAGTGGAACACTCGCACAGAGCATGAAGAACTGAGCAAATGTACAGCATGAGAATGTTGTACTTCATGGTAATTGCTAAACAGAAATTGAAGTAAAATTTAATTGTAATTGATGTGAGATTAATTGTGGCCTTGAGCAGCAGGCAGTGACTGTCACACGGCACAGAACTCGAGGGCTGGCTCAGAGCTTGGCACTCTTGAGGACTGCCAGTCATTAGCACTGTAATTATGTTATTTTTGTAATTCAGGCATGTAGCAAAGGGTGATTACGATGCAAAGGAAAAAACATCCTGCCAGTAACACAAACACCACCACGACCAAAATTATTATTATTAAGAAGAATGACTTAATGTGGAAAAACATTGAAAGCGCTATTGAAGTGCTCAGTTGTATCCGCCTCACCAGCAGCAAGGTGCTGAGGAGTAACCACTGAATCTGCCAATGCCAAACTGAGTCCAACTAATTTAAGTGGTTTTTTGGCAGTGTCCCTGGGCTATGGAACAGTTTGCAAACCAGTAGCAGGAAACCTTAGGGACTGCTGAGGGACAAAACACCAGAAAGCTGCTGGGAACACAGCAGTGACTTCAAATGGTGGCCACGGTTGGAGATTTGAAGCTTTCAAACTTCATTTGAAGTTTCAAAGGGGACTTCAAGCAGGAATCACACAACTGATGTTTTAATGTTGAGAAAAATGTGAAGAAAGATTAAAACAGGTGGTTCAGTCTAAGGAGGAGAGAGTAGATGCGGATGATCATTAGCACATAATGGACGGGTATAAAAAGAACAGTGATGAGTTATTCTCCATGTAATTGGCTTGGTTCTTTTGGCTTAATTCCATATTTGGGAAATAGTTATTCCCAAACTATTCTAATTATTCCATATGTTTGAGGAAAACTAAAGTAACAGTGGAATGCTGCAGAAAGCAACTTAAGTTGTGGAATCAGCCATAAGGGAGACTTCTGAACCATACGGGGACAAACACCACTTAAGACCCTGTCCAGACACCTGCGGTGCTTCAAAAAAGGGGAAATTGAATAAATGTTTCTACAGCTTCCTTTCAGTCATGTGCTTGATTCTATAGTTAACATGAACCACATTTACACTTGCATGAAGTCACTGCATTTTTTAAAGCAAGTTAAACTTACAGGAAGAAAAATAATTAAATCAAACCACATAGATTTGCAGTTTAAATTTGGTAAAATAATTCAAGTGACTGGATCTTTACAAGTTAGCATTGCTATTCTGTGTTGTCAACATCACTAAAATCAGCTCAACAGATGTAACTGCTCTTTCCAAACTTTCTCTGAAGCAATATTAATAAACTGACATGTAAATAATTTGCTGTATTGCTAATGATTTTATATTACAATTTACACTAAGTTCTGTTTGTGTATTAGTATTTAAAGGGAACCAAAAGAAAACACATACTAAAAAAACAAGTAAATGTATACTCACTTCCAAAAATCCTGGCATTTTATGATCAACTTCCTGAACATTGCAATTCTAAACCATACTATTTCCACTTCTTATCAAAATACCTATTTGTTTTCAGATTAGACTAAACCACAGAGAGGAAAGAAAGGTTAAAAACTGTGCATTTGACCTGTTTTACCACTGGTGTTCAGATACTTATTGAGTTCTGGAGGCAATTTAATGGAGTAATAAAATATAAAAATATATAATTGTCTTTATTAATGAGGTATGCATTTGTTCAGATCAGGTTTCTGGGGATACAGCCTTCTATTTGGATTTCAGCTGGCCAGCCTTTATATCTGTTCTTCTTCTGGTCAGAGTGGTTTATCTGTAGAAATAGAGTAAATTACAAAAAACCAAAACTATTTAGTTTTTTCTATTTAGATACCAGTTTGTCAAACCTCATACAAGAGGAGGGGGGAATGAAGGAAGACTGGGAAGCTGAGAAGAATGTTGCATATCTTGCTTAACATAAGTGAAGATTCTGCTAGTTTCTGTCTTATGCAGAGTGCTTTATTTATTTCCCAGACAGCTGTCATGATATACACTAAACTGAATATCTTTGTCCAGCAGAAGCTCTGAAATGTGAAGAACATTGCAACAATATTCTGCACCAGCACAAGCTGGGGGTGACCAGCTGGAGAAAAGCTCTGTAGAGAAGGACCTGGGGGACAATGAGGACAATGAGCTGTCCCTGAGTTGAGGCCAAAGAGGACAAAGGTGTCCTGGGGGGTGTCAGGGAGAGCATTGGCAGCAGGTGAGGGGTGAGGCTGCCCTGTGCCCAGCCCTGGAGGCACCTCTGGGTGCTGTGTCCAGCTCTGGCCCCTCAGCACAGCAGGGCCAGGGAGCTCCTGGAGCGGGGCCAGCGGAGGCTGCGCAGCTGAGGAAGGGCCTGGAGCATCTCCGTGCCCAGGAAAGGCTGAGGGAGCTGGGGCTGCTCAGCCTGGAGAGGAGCCCCAGCTGAGAGGGGCCCTGAGCCCTGGCTGTCCCTGGCTGTCCCTGGCTGTCCCTGGCTGTCCCTGTGTCAGGCAGGGGCAGAGCAGGGCCCAGGCTCTGCTCCGGGGCCCAGCAATGGCACCAGAGCCACGGGCAGGGACTGAGCCCAGCAATTCCCCTGCACAGGAGGCACAACTTCTGCCCTGGGCAGTGCCCAGCCCTGAGCAGAGCCCAGAGAGGGCTGTAGGCTCCTCCCTGGGGATATTCCAGAGCCATCTGGGCACAGCCCTGTGCCCTGTGCTCTGGGATGGCCCTGCTGGGACAGGGAGGTGGCACCAGTGACCACTGTGGTCCCTTCCAGCTTGACCATTCCAAGATCCTGTGATATTCTGGGAAAAGAGTCCCACTGGGGAAGTCTGACACGGCTGTGAAAGGAATCAGCATCATCGAGGGACCTGACCTTTGTGCTGGGATTTTTCATTTCTGTCTCAGTCACATGGATGAGCACAACTGGGCTTATAGAAAGTGAACACAACAAGGGCACAGATGCAAAGAGAAATCTCTGAGAAAAACAGTATCTTTAGTCCTCCTGAAACTGAGGGCAAATTATTCCCAAAGTTTTTGGTTTTGATATACAGACAAATATAAAGTGAAAATAAAACAAACCTGACCTTTTCTTTTTGGATATTATCTGGCAGCTTGAAGCCTTTGGCAGCTATAAAAACCCAGCTTGACCTGAACTTTATATTCTTTATTTCTTTACTTCCCAGTTCTTCTATTAATTTTTTGGCTTCATTTTTCAACCTAGGAAAATGTAGTGAAAAAACAAGTGTTAAAAATTCAGGATGTGAAAAATGATGAAAAAGATCACGGCTGATTCATACTTTACATTCAGCATTAAGCCTGCAGAAGCAAAAATGAGATTTAAATAGCCCCAAGAGCTGTGGTAGTAGCATGACATTGGATTCACAAAGAGAATTGAATTTATCAGTTCTTTTCCTTCCCAATAAGTTCCTGATGTTAATACAACAGTGTAGCAGACAGAAAATGTATCTTAAATATTTCTGGTGCTTCAGTCCTTTTTAAATAAGGACAAGGGTGTCAAATATGGATGAAGTATTTTCCTGGATAATTACCATATCACAAACTCAGCTAAAAACCCCTCTAAGGTTCAAAAGCACCTAAAAATCAGATCAAGATGTTAGAAGGAATGCAAACTAGAGACATCATAATTGGAGGTGTGGATAAACAACATTTCAGAATAAAGAAGGTCGTGACTCAGAGGTAACAGCAGTGCCCTTTGGGGAGCTTTTAAGCAATATAAGATCTCCGCATCCTAAGGAGCACCAACATACTCATATGTGCAATCATGGAATTAAAACTTTCTCAACTCTGAGAGCAGAGTGGAATTTACCATTGCTTTACACCAATTCACAGCAGTGATTTTCCAGCTTTTCAATGCTCTGCCCTCAGGCTCCACAACCTCCTTACTTGGTGCTTCCATCATCATGAGTGGCCATCAGAAAGAGGGTCCCTTCCTGTGTGTTCCTGATGAAATTCATCATCTCCGTGGAGTGGTCTGTGGAGTCAATCACACAGCTGGTCATTCATGGCACATCACATTCCCATTCTTGCACCCTGAGCATTTTTAAGGAGTCAGGGAATCAGCTCCTAGCACCTCAGAGCATTCTGTTTCTCCCCACTAACAGGTATGGAAGCTCTCCATTCAACGTTTAGAAAACGCGCTAAAAGCTGTTCTTAAAGTCAATCATCTTTCCAGCCACGTGGAAGGCTGTTAAGAGACAGATTAGCAGATTTCCTATGATGACTTTAGAACTATGATGATTTTATCTCTAAAATAGAACAAGACATGCCAGGAAAAGGAATTTTGCTGAGTGAAGTGTCTGGATGTCATATCTGGTCAAGTGCCATTCCTACCACACTGAAATAATGGAGACCAAAGAAAAAGGCAAAAGAAGAAAAGGGAAAATGTAACAGCCGAGAAAAAGAACACGATAATTAAAAAAAAAAAAGAAAAGATAATTAACTGTCTCAACCAACAGGTGAAATTCAGCATTTCAGCAGAAATTTGTCATCACATCTGGCCAGAACATATTTTATGAAGCCAACAGATATTTGTTTCCAGCTGATCCCTGTTGAGAATACAATCAAAGTCAAGCAGGAAGAAGCAGGATAATGATATGAATCTGTTTTCTTAATGCCGAAACACTAACAAAAGCTCATTGCACTATTATCCTTACCTCCTGCCCACATTTCAAAAAATTTTGTCGCTAAAACTTTTCCTGTTGCGTCTGTAATTAAAAAAACAAAAAGGTCTAAATACCAGCAAATATTATTTTGTTCAATCAGCGAAAGTAGCATTTTCAGCTAAAGCCAGGCATCCCTAATTTTGTGTATTATTTGGCTTATTTTGTTTCAGTTCTCAAAATTGGAAGAAATATGAAGTAACACAAGTTTAAGATTTGGGAAGAATATATTTTGCTTCATGTAGTCTCTGAATCAACAAATGTGACTAAAATTCTTATTTTAAAGAAAAAGGTCTCTTTTTTTTGGTGTGTGCTTCCATGTTTTTATATCTAAATATACTATATTAGGTCACAACCACGGATAGGAAAATTGATTAGGCTAAAGACTATTTAAATAAGCTTAATCCTATTCTGTGCAGTGTTTGAGATGCCCAGCCTTTCATCCCATTTGAATATCATAAAACACTCCTTTGAGAACAGTTAGATTGAGAAAAAATTTGGAACAGATTATCAGTAGTTAATTTAACCTTCAGTAAAATCATACAAGTTTAGACAAATAGAGAGACAAAAAAATTGGAATATAAGTGTTTTGTGTTCGAAGCCAACTTGACTTTGCCTGCGAACTCCCTTTTCCCCCCTCCTCTACAAGATTCAGGCATTCATTTTCCCCTGGACCTATTATTGAATACACTGCACTTCATCACTATTCCCATTCATCTAAATCAAAATTCAGGATTTAGGTGCCTCCAAACCTGGAATAAGGTGCACCTGCTGCCTTCCAGTCGCTTTTACTATTAGCAAAGACATATAATGGCAGTTTAATGTTTATTAAACTCTGAGTTTGCCTTTCTATAACCTGATCAAGTCTGGAAAAGGAATTTGTACCATGGCTACACCTTGGGGCAGAACTGAACTTGCAGTTCCCTTTATCAGTGGAGCAGCAGATATATTTTATCAGGGACTGAAGCTGAAAGCTGAGCCTTACTGCTGCAGATCACAGATATTCTTGCTGCGCTACAATTCTTTTGTCTAATAAAATACACTTACACCACTTCTCTTTTCTACTGATTGTGAATGTGTTCCTTTTGTTTACCCAGAAGACTGTTTTTATCACACAGATTTGTTTTTCTTACATCAACGTGAATCAAGTTTGCAGTATTTTCCTTTCCCTTCCATACTGGCTAGTAAAAAAACCCCGCAAAACAAAATATCCAAGCCCCCCCAAGAAGACTGGTAATTTATTGCAGTATAAAAGTATGTCTCTAGCAATTTTTTTTCTCTTACTTACAATTCACAATGGCAATGTTTATACCACTTCCAGCATCCTCATTCACTTGACTTATAAGTCTGGAATTGAAATAGATACAATATTAGCACAACACATCTGTCTAGCAGCTCTAATGCAAAGGTATGTTTATCAGTGCTAAGTAATTTTCTGATATTTATGTTTTCTTCAGTTATTTAATTCAAGACTCTGCTGTAAACAAGAGCTTAAAAAATCTTGCACTGTGTATCAGTTTCCTTCAACAATGACTCTTTCAAAATGAGCCAGATCGAGAAAATATTTCATACAAATGCAGCCAGAAGGATAAAGGAGAGAGAAAAAAAAAAGCCTAAACCCAAGATAAAGTGGTTTTGTGGCTATATTCTCTGTGGATAATGTCTCCAGGAAAGGTCACTGCAAGGTTTTGAAGTTATTTCACCTGTCCAGTTTGAAGAGCCATGAAAGAACATCATTTTCAGAATGTGCTGAGCAGTCAACACATTCTGTAAACCAGCTGTCCTGCACCATGAAAATTAAAAATCCTACTGGAACCTAACAGTTGTCTGCAGTTTATGTAAGGAAGAAACAAAACCACTGGAGATTAGGTTTAACAAAAAAAAAAAAAAACCCGAAAAACCCAAAAAACCCCCCCCAAAACCAAGCAACCAAGCAACCAACCAAGCAACCAACCAACCAATGAACAAAAAAAACCCCAAAAAACCGAAGAAGAGTTAAATACTATCAGATAAATTATGATATTTTCTACCAGAATAGGAGTCCTCGTCAGAGTAGAATTGCTGCTAGTGAACCAAACCCAAACCCTTTCTTTCCCTCACAGTACAAAGCACTTGCTTAGATGCAAACTCAGAGTGGTACTCACTGCTCATCCTCAAAACAAATTTTAGCCCTCCTCTCTTTGCCGCCGCCGCTGAGGATGCGATAGGCGAAGTTGCCAGGCGGGCAGGGAGACCAGTGGTCACACTTCTGCCTTTTGGGGGCTGGAGCTGCAACAGCAAAGAGGAAAAAATGTTCTACTGGATGCTGCAAGAACAATTTCTGCACGGGATTGTCAGAAGTCAATGTGCTAAACTCAAACATCTGGACACAGAATCCTGGCAGTTCTCTGGGATCGTGGTAATTTCATCACAGGTTTGTTTGGGCTGGGGGTTATCACTGATTTTCAAATAGGTGCAATTGGATATTAGTAATTATTATCTGCTATTCCATGTAACAGGAAACAAGGGCTACAAGGATGAAAGTTTCCTACCAACGGCTTGGAGTGAATAGCTATCATTCTCATTTTAAGCTCTTTTTTTTTTACATAGTAATTCAGTCATAGAATGACAAAAAATATACACATTAAGCCACCGGGTCAGAGTAGAGCTAAAAAATTTACTCAGAAAATTTAGTTAGTGGCTCAAATGTATAATAAATATAAAATACATGCAATAGAACCAAAGCTGCAGCTTTGCACTTTTATGCCAGCAAAGAAATAAGGTGTCCTTACATCAGTATTCAATTAATTATCTTTGTACACTTGCAAAAATAGGCTGACATTGTGTTTCTTAAAAACCAGTGTCTAAGAAAAAGTTCAGCTTTGCTTTAATTAACTTTACAGTCAACTTCATTCTTGTAATAGCACATACTAAATAATTTCTTAGCTAGAGAACCATTTGTCATTTAGCACATAAACACACAGCATCAGATACAGTATAAGAGAGAAAAAAGGAAATAAATACAACTACACACCCCTCAACACTGGTTTCTTTCCAATCTCTTCAAGTGCAGCAATAGGTATTGCATTTTCGGGTATATAATTAGCAAGAAAGTATCCCAAATACCAGGCAGCAAATGACATCAACAGGACTCCAAATAATCTCAGAACAGCTGTGAAGGGGAAAAAACAAAACAAAAACCACCCCACAAAGACATAAAAATGTTTTCATAGCAACACAAAAAATGTTGTCATTTCTTTCTGGCACTGCTATCCAAACTGGCTGTTTTCTGTCTGATTCACTGTGCTAACCACAGCCTTCAGATATGTGGCAATAGAGTACTTGATGCAATTCTATCTAGGACAACCCCTTTTGCTTCTAAAACTTGATCTTCAGGCAGAAAATTCCCCCAACACTCCCTTCAATCCACATCCATAATACCCCAAAGAAACATGAAGTTCAACTCAATCCTAGTAGAATTTTGACACTGAAAAGTAAGTACCAGGTACAACAGAGGTGTTTTGCAGTTACTATTGATTTTTTGACACAGACAAACACTCCAGGAATGGTTTTAAACGCTGGTCACACAGAGAATTATCTGCACCCACGTTTTCAACATGTTGGGTTAAAACAGCAGAAGGCCCAAACAATCCCTTTCACACAACTGCATTCAAAGAATTACAGAATAATCTGGGAGGCAAGGGACCCTCCAAGTCAATTTATTTGACCTCCATTCAATGAGCAGGGGAATCTCCAACTGCAACAAGTCACTCAGAGCCCTGTCCAGCCTTACCTGGGGTATTTCCAGGGATGGGGCAGCCACCACCTCCCTGGATAACCTGGGCCAGAGTTTTACCACCCTTGTTGTTAAAAGCTTCCTCCTCATATTGAATATCTGCTTTTGCTCAGCACCAGAAGTGGTAACAGGGTTTCCTGATGAAATTCACCACTTAATTTATGATGCTAAATGAGGAAAGATCACTCTGCAGTTGTGGAACAGGCTGTTTTAGAGGCATGAGTCACTTCATGATGTGCAAAGAAACACCCTTGAAAACAAAGGTCTGTTAAAGTGGAAAAAAGGAAGATTATTCATTTTATAGTCTCGAAAACTGAGTTCAACAGGGCCAATGTCCAAAATATGCAGTGTGCTTACTTTGCCAGCTTTCTAGAAAATATTGTGTATTATCTAGTCTAAATCTTCCTTATAACAGTTTACACTCATAAGATACTTCGTTCCTTCTTGGAACTGCCTTTTATAAATATTAAGATTTCTGCCCTACCCTTTCACTAGAATAAAGCCAAATTTTCCCCTTGCCCTCCTCAAGTCCTGTTTTGCAAGTTCTGCCACTTTCCTGTAAATTCTGCCCAATTGGCCAGTTTCCAGATTTTGAAAAATTCTGTAGAATGAACACACTGGTCCAACACAGACATTTCTCAGCCTTCAATTCTGATTATTCATGCCAGAAAGAACTTTGATTTCTTTCCATAAGAGCGGACTTTATTGACTCAGGTTCTGCTGATAATCCACCATAAAGACTGAATTTTTCCTCTCTAGCTACTCCCTATTTGTATTTGTCCACGTGGTTACTCCTGCATCCTATCAGCTTTAAAGATAAAAACCCCAACAAAACATTGCAGAAACATTTGTGTGACAAAACATTTGTGTGACTGCAGAGAAAATATTATGAGAAACTTGCTGTGTTTTGATCAAAGGATTAAGATTGAGAAAGTAATATAATGCATCTTCAGATATTATAAATTTCCCTAAGTATTACCCATGAGAAATCTCTCACTCCACCACGAGTAGTGGTGCAAACTCACACTAAAATAATACTGAAGATTACTCCGACATTCATTCGTGCAGTGATGTGAACACAAACACTGACAAAGCTCATGCACAAATCAAGAAGCTGCTGGAACCAAGCAGAATGACACCAACATCTGCTCTTTGTGGATATTTTAAAAAAAAACAGATTTACACACAAAAGATATTTAATTCATAAAGGAGGCCAAGCCACAAGTTTCAAAGAAAAACCCAGGAAGAATGAAGTGAAAATGACAATTCCATTGAGAGATTTCAGTGACTATTTTTGGACAGGGGATGGGGCGTGGTGCATTGCAAAGATGAGAGCACCAGTCTGGTTTGTTTTGTTTTGCTCATTCCACAGTTGGCTTGGCAGGTTTACCTTTACAATGATTTTGCACTGTTTTTCATCATTATTACATAGCAAAAGAGGCTCTCCAGTGCAGCATTTTACCTAAATAGAAAGTACAAATGTCTAACAGCTGTAATGCCTGATGTTATTCCCTGGTGGCTGGGAAAATCATGGAAAGGATCATCCTGAGTGTGATCACATGGCACAAACAGGACAACCATGGGTTTAGGAAAAGCAGGTCCTGCCTGACCAACCTGATCTCCTTTTATGACCAGGTGACCCCCTGGGGATGCAGGGAAGGCTGTGGATGTTGTGTACCTGGACTTCAGCAAAGCCTTTGACACCGTCTCCCTCAGAACTCCTGGAAAAGCGGCAGCCCAGGGCTCAGACAGGGGCATCTTCCCTGGGTTAAGAATTGTCTGGACATCCAAGCCCAGAGAATGGTGGGGAATGGTGCTGGTGTCCAGTCATAAGTGATGTCCCCCAGGATCAGTTTTGGGGCCAGTCAGGTTCAGTGTCTTTACTGATGAGTAAATATCCCCTGGCTGAGGGGATCCTGTGTCCAGTCCTGCGCCCCTCTCTACAAGAAAGACAATGAGGGGCTGGAGTGTGTCCTGAATGAAGCTGGGGAGGGGGCAGGAGCCCCAGGAGAGGCTGAGGGAGCTGGGAAGGGGCTGAGCCTGGAGCAAAGGAGGCTCAGGGGGGACCTTGTGGCTCTGCACAAGTCCCTGACAGGAGGGGGCTCAGGGGGTGTCGGGCTCTGCTCCTAGGGAACAGGGACAGGAGGAGAAGGAACGGCCTCAGGCTGGGCCAGGAGAGGCTCAGCTTGGACAGCAGGAGCAATTTCTTGACAAAAAGGGTGGTCAGACATTGGCAGAGGCTGCCCAAGGAGGTGCTGGAGGCTCTATCTCTGGAGCAGTTCAAGAAACAACTGGATGTGGCACTCTGTGCTACTCTGTAGTTCACAGGGTGGTGATCAACCAAAGGTTGGACTCAATGATCTTGGAGGCTTTTTCCAACCTAAATGGTTCTGGGATTCTGTAATATATTCTGTATTTTACTGAAAAAATAAGCTTCTTACACAGTTTTTGAAATACTTGTTTTAAGGTTCAAGGACTACATTTACCAACCCTCCCGCTCAGTTTGTACTTGGTTCTCAAAACTCATGGAATATTTTCACTGTCAAGCGACTTTTGGCTTCGCATTCTTGGTCTCAGAAGGCACCAAGAGACCTCACTGACCCAAACCGCTGGGTCCAGCTGGCTTTCCTGGTTTCCTGAGGTTATTATTTATCCTGCACACACATACATTCATTTTTGGGTTTCTCCGCAGACATGTGCCAATATCTCCACAGCAACAGCGAAGCGATAAACTCAGAAAACGTTAAGACAGAGAAGTGAGCTTAATCTTTGTTATGAAGCAATTAAGACTTATAAAGCACAAAGTCCAGCCCACATGCCTGAGAGTTGGACTCTGTTTTTACTGATATTGGAGGCTGTGGCTGCTCAGCACCACGGGGCAGTGTGGACATGGGGAGCTGCAGAGGGGTTGCTCACTCCATTTCTGCACCGGGGGAGCTCCCTGAGAGTTTCAGCTGTGTCACTGCCACAAGGGAGGGACACCAAGCAATACTCACAGTGCCAGGCAGAGAGGGGGCAGAGAGAAGCCAGAAGGGACAGTCAGGATGGAAGTGTGGCAGGTCACGTGAAACAGCAGAGCATGAGGAAAAGATAAAGGAAAAACAGAATATTCCAAATTTAAAGGGAACAACTAGGACCATACAGTCCAGCTCCTGGCCCAGCACAGGACACCCCAAAAATCCAACTCTATGCCTGAGAGTGTCAAAACTCTTCTTGAGTTCTGTCAGGTTCAGTGCTCCCCACTTCCCTGGGGAGCCTGCTCAGTGCCTGACCACCCTTTGGGTGAAAAACCTCCCCTAATATCCAACCTAAACCTGCCCTGAGACAGCTTTTTGCCATTCCCTCGGGTCCTGTGTCAGCAGTCCCACCTTTCAGCAGTTCCCAATTCCCCTCGTCCCTCAGCTGCTCCTTGGCAGCAGCTACATCACTGAATGCAAACCCAGTATTGGGGTATTTCGTGTTTAGCTGATTCCAAACCCCCACACACCCACCCGCACGCAGCTGGCCTTGAACAGAGGAAAAAGAAGAAGAAAAAAATTAGGACTCGAGAATGGATTATTCCAGACTGAGCTGGGTGTTGAGCCGGGATTCGTCCTCTCGCCCCTTCCCCACGGCGAGGGGGTCTCATCCCGCCCGGAGCCGCTGCGGGGCGCATCCTACTCACAGAACCGGGTCAGCTTCATCATTCCTCCTCCTCCTCCTCCTCCTCCTCCTCCTCCTCTTCCTCGTCCCTCTCCCGGCCTCCCCCTGCCAGCACCGGGAAGGGAGCGGGAAGGGAGCGGGAAGGGGAGCGGCCGCCTGTCAGCATTGCACCGCCCCGGTTAAAGTTAAATAACTTCAAATTATCTCCGCAGAAAGCACCCAGCCGGCCGGCAGAACAGGAGGAGGGCTCGAGTACCACTCATCAGCCTGTACGGAAAGCTGGACTTTTCTCTTTCCTTTTCTTTTTCTTTTCTTCTTTCTTTCTTTCTTTCTTTCTTTCTTTCTTTCTTTCTTTCTTTC